>JAOYSI010000028.1:1714892-1747260 GCA_025775065.1 Hiodon alosoides | reverse complement strand
TGAATCACCTCCCTTGATAAGGGGACATTCTAGTGAATCACCTCCCTTGATAAGGGGACATTCTGGTGAATCACCTCGCTTGATAACGGAACATTCTGGTGAATCACCTCGCTTGATAAGGGGACATTCTGGTGAATCACCTCTCTTGATAACGGGACATTCTGGTGAATCACCTCCCTTGATAAGGGGACATTCTAGTGAACCACCTCCCTTAATAAGGGGACATTCTGGTGAATCACCTCCCTTGATATGGGGACATTCTGGTGACTCACCTCCCTTGATAAGGGGACATTCTGGTGAATCCCCTCCCTTGATAAGGGGACATTCTGTTAATGTCAATGATTTTTCAAGAAAAGTGTTGAATGTTGGGAGGAGCAAGTGAAGACTACATCTTCATTTTGGATTGAAAAGCCTTGTCTGCATGGCAATGTGTCTCAGGCATGGCAGTTAAAAGAACCCGGGATGTAGACTAATCAGAGATAGATACTGACAAAATTCATATTGGCAGTGCTTTTTCTTCTGATTTGGGTATTGTGAGGTATTGTGGAAGAAATGGAAGAGACCCACACAAAAACTGGGTACACTTGCAAGATTCAAACCCAGGACCTTGTCACCCTTAAAACAATTCACACGACACAACAACAAAAAAAGAATTTAATTAGAAACTTCCTTGTACTCACAGCGATAACTCAAAACTTACTGTGCCCGTAATGACTGGAAAAAGCACTTTCTCACTCCATTGTCTGCATTGTCTTGTAAATGGAACGAATGACAGTGAGGCCCACAATGCCAGGAATGTGTTTCTAATGGCAGGTGGAAAGTTTTTACCGGTGATTGCACATTACACTATTCCACAACGGCAATCAAAGGTAACTGAAAATAACAAAAATCGAACTTCCTTCTCAGATACCATGAACATTTTAAGTATATACTAATGCTCATATTATTTTTCAGTACTGTAGTAGTAATTGTAAAAGCTGAAGTGTGCCAATAGGACAAGAGAAGGTCAGTGTACTTATTTTGTAGTTCTCTTGACTGATCAGAGAAATTATACAATTTTTGCTTTAAAAGTAGCATCACTTTTGACCACATAAACAGATGGTTTTAGAGGCTGTCAAAATGAGCTATGTTAAGATCAGAGCATGACATTTCAGAAAGAAAAACAGGATTCATTTGATCTTTGCTAAATTTGATAGATGTCATAAGACTTCATGTTTAAATTATAAAAGTCTAAATTAACTAGTATAAAGGACTTCAATCAGTAGGTTGCAGGTTTAAATCCAAGAACTAATTTTACCTAAATTATTTCAGTAAATACCCTGTTACAGTACCTTGCAAAAGCCCTCAACCCCAGTCCCTGAGACGTCCCTCTGTTAAATGATATATACACAATATTTAACTGAATGTTTTAATTGGCCCCCTTTTTCAGTTTTGGTGAGTGTTACCTCCTTCAGAGAGTCAGTCCATAACGGACAGTCTCCTCCACCTGTGGGTGACAGGTTTTCTCAGTCGACGACCAGGGGCAACATTTGTTGCACTTATCTTAACTCCTTCTGGCAAAACCTTTCTTGCCCCTAGTCTTATTTATCAATTGTATTTATTGTCCCAAATAATAAATTGGATTGAACAGCACTGATAAATTAACATCAAAATCGTGTTCCCATTCATTTCCCCCGAAGTAGGCTTCACCTTAAATCTTTAATTTGCCCAATAGCAGGTGTTATGGTTTATGTTACTTAAGGGTACTTACAGTTTAAATTATAAAATGTCAAAGTGTAGTCGTGATTTTGAACAAACATAAAAATCAATCTTAGCCTTAAGTTCAGCACTGTAAATAAAGTCTGCACTGCACAAGTAAATTTTGACCACCTGGGTCACAGTTCATCAATACTTAGTTAATTAAGGCTGGGACCAAGTCAAAAGTTTGATAACCTGCCAATCACATTTAATGGATCCATCTATTTTAAATTTTTTTTATTTAGTCTTCTTTTTATAAATATACATATTCTTCTCAAAGAAGAATGACTATTAAATACAGCTATGTAAAATGTGATAAGTGGGTTGCCAAAGTTTGGATTTGATTCCAGCCTAAGTAGCATCATTTAGATAATTCATATATTGCAGCTTTTCTTCTTGGGGCGTTGTTCGCTTAAACACAAAGTTAACACAAACTTCAGATCTGTATGCAATGCTTCTAAATTCACTTGGTTCCTTTTGTAAAATACTGTAAACCTTTCAAAAAGTCCACCAAGACAACATCATTGTGTTTAAATTAAAAGTTTGCTCTACCATTAAATTAATTATAACTATCCATATTATATTGCCAACCTGCAAATTTATGCTAGTTCCGTGTGACATTCATTCGGAAATCATAGTAAGATGAGAAAAATTAATGGCTTGCTAAACCAACCCATGCACAGTGTGGTGAAGATTCCCACATGACAACATACACTATATTGACAAAAGTATTGGGACACCTACACATTACAGCTACAGGAGCTTTTATGACATCCCATTCTAAATCCATAGCCATTAATATCGAGTTGGTCCTCCCTTTGCAGCTATAACAGCTTCCACTCTTCTGGGAAGCCTTTCTACTAGATTTTGGAGTGTGTCTGTTGGAATTTCTGCCCATTCTTCCAGAAAAGCATATAGTGTATTTGGGGGCATGTACTGGAGGAGCATTAAGGGAAAATTTGTTTACATACAAATTGTCATTCTTTGTTGATGAGGATCGAATTCAAGTGCACGATTTAGGAATCATCATGGGCAATCATTCTGAAAACAATAATTCTTAGCCTTGTAAGTAAGGTCACAGGATACTGGAATATTTTTTTCCTATTATCTATTTCTTAAATAATTGTACGTGCCACCTGTTTTAAATGGTACAATTCTGCATTCTTTATTCTGGTTTACATTACGACATAGTATTAATATGAGGGGTTAACTATGAGATACTATGTTTAAAAAAAAAATGTTTCCCCTATTAAGAACATCATGTCATAGCCATGTTAGAACAATGCTAAATGTATTAGTGGTTTGTACTTGTCAAACCCGAAATTTCAGCTTTGATCTGAGAAAACTTCTCAGTCACAATAGTTTTCTTGTTTTTTTTTTTTCTTTGTAAGCGGTGGTAACGCTCTATAAATAATGCAAAAGCTTTACCTCAGCCAACTCTCACGCAATCACCACGTGACACAAACAATTGACACTAATCACATGCTACCGTATTTCCATGCCATTGAATATAGAATCAGTACTGTAACAAATGGTTTACATGGCTCACGGGTCCGGTAGGAGGGCCCCTTACCAGAATTTTTCTTAGGGCCCCAGGGAGGTCAGGACCAGCTCTACATTTCTCTTGGAATTTTTTATTTTAGACACTCTGACTGAAATGAGCATTGTTCTGGGTATTAAGAACTTATGGTTTTGGCAGGGAAGTCAGTCAATATGGGGATGCAGTAATCAACACAGGATAGCACCAGGGACCTAAACTTGTTGGCTTAAGAGGGTTATGAGAAATGGGTATATTTGTCGAATATTTTTCAGTGGTAAGCAATTGAATTAGGCGGATAGGGACTGGACTAGATATGTGCAGTTAAAAGATCAAATTAGGAAAAGAGAAAAAAAAACATAATTTGAGGAGGGTTAGATAGGTGTGGGTGTCTTTATGGAGAGCTTTGTCACTATGTTGTTAAAGAGAGAAAACATAAAAATAAAATGTATTTTGTTTTAAAAAAGCAAATTCTACTAAATTTTTCAAATTATTCCATATATACAGTGCCTATAAAACATATTCAACCCCCTTGGATGTTTTTATATATTTTTTTGTTTTAAATATTGAATCATGGTGAACTTCATTTGACTTTTTTGACACTGATCAACAGAAAATGACTCTTTCATATCAAAGTTAAAATACTTGATTACTTGGGTTTGGGCTGAGCCCCAAATGTGTTCAGATCTTAGTGACACCACTCATATATATTGTCATAACAAATAAATAAGAGACAGAAAATTAAATGAACAAATAAATAGATAAAAAATCTATCATTTAGCTGGTGCACTTATCCACTGTAATGTACAAAAGTGCCATAGATTACTAGCAGTCCACTAGCAGTTGAGTAGTCCATTTTTAACATTGAAGAGGAGTTCATTTAGGTAAATTTACCCCCTCTGAAAAGACTGGCATTTGTGTGTATTTCATCTGTTTTCAGATGTACATCATTTCTGATAAAATTTCTTATAAATCATGGATTGTAAAATAAGATTTTGGCATTCTTAATACTGTTTACCCTGAGCTGATAAATGCTTAGTCTGCCCCCATTATATTAATAATACTGTCCAGTCCTGTGAATGATAAATTCTGCTTTTTATGTGATAATTATTTAAACTCTATGGTTCTAAGGATGTTTATCTTATTCTTTGTCCTCTAAAAACCTCCTCTGCTGCGGAGTTTCTAAGGCTGATATTTGGGCCTCCAATTTTATAACACAACATTTATTAATGGAACTTTGATGGAAAAGCAGTACTGTTACCACAAATTAATTTATTAACCTCCCATAGGCTCTGAAGATTAGAGGCTGAGGCTACAAGGATGTATGCAGTGATCACTGACATCTGTAGGCTTTTTAAAATATATATAATATATAGATAAATATTCACAGGATTTTACAAAAGTGTATACAGAGATGGGTGTTTTCACTTGCCGGTAGACCAAGAGTCCTTAGGCGACCAATGCCATGCAGGGCTGCTGCAGGGAGTGCTGTAGGGGAGCTGTAAAAGCTGTCAGCCCAAAGATCCTGATCCTGAGTTGATCAAAGATATCCAGATTTTGACTTCACCATTGAGGATCAGGCTGGTTAGTGGCACAGCCACGCAAATACTTTGTCATGTGACTCCTGCAATAGAAAAAGCATCTGGAGGAACTAGAGAGTCATGCCTTCCCTGGAGTCTGGACCCCGGCCCAGTTCCACAGTGACCAGGGGAAAAACTTTCAGGCCCATGTGTTTGGCAGGGTCATTCGAGTGAATGGGGGTGAGGAAAATCAGGCCATCCCTATTTAACCCCAAAGTAACTACCTTGTTTAGCGTTTCAACAAGACACTGACCACACATCTGGCCATTCTGACTGAGTGGCACTGACATGACTGGGATCACCTTCTCCTGGTCCTGATGACCTATCCTGATGACTCATGGCATTGGTACAAGTCACTCGGGAGCTACAAACTCCAGTCGATGTTGTACGGGCTATTTAAGCACATGAACTTGGACCTCAGTCTCCTTTGCAAAACTGTTTAATTCTGGATGTAATTTTTTTTCTTCATTTTGGTCAGCCAGACTAGAGTGACTGACGTGTTAGGGCATGCCTCGGGATGAACTGGTATGTGTATGTAAGTGCAACCAAGCTACAAGCTACCTCCCAGAGTGTGTGTGCCAAGCCAGATTGTCATTTGGAGATATCTCAAAATTCTCAATTTATCCTGGACTACTAAAATTTAATTTAAAAGCAGCAAAATACGTTTTAATTTTGCCTTTAATTTCTTTTAGAACAGATGTGTGGTCAGATTGATAACAGTCAAAATAATTCAATTGTCAGAGATTTAAACCACCAACTACCACCAACCCAAGCAGAGCAGGAAGCAAGATATGTAGGATAACTACAATTTAATTCAACAATTACTGAATTACTGAAATTACTGCTTTCTAATAGGCTTCGAGAACCACATTTTTAAGAAGCAGATATAATGCTTTGGTTAATGGGAGACAGAACCCGCTATGATACCGGATATCTTATAAACTACAACAAAGTGCTAGTTCCCATTTTTAATAGTATAGGAAATCTATTTAATAGTTTAGAAATCTTTTTATTTCTTATATATTATTATTTCATAATTATAATTCAAGGGAACATCTTCATCATTGTTGGACTGTTGGAAGTTCTCTGCTCTGCCTTAGATACGTTGTGTTGTTTTTGCTGTTATTTAATTGTGACTGTTTAATGGCTTCTACTAAGATCCCAGTTCTAATTCCTGTTGAACAGGATTTTTTACTTCTATTAGAATGCTGTTGAACTTAATACTGTAAAATTGTCAGATGTATTTTGTGGAAATTGAATCCACAAAAGAACTTGAGATTAGTATTTGTTTACCAATTCTTTGCATGCAATACTTGCCTGAAATCTGCAACGCACTGACCCCCCCACCCCCTCGGACATTGGGTATCTTCTCTGGTGATACTCAGCCGAGCCTGTACTGGCGTCGTCATCAGTTGCAGTCTTTCTGCTTTAAGTCTCATCGTCAGCAAATACAACGTAAGTTAAATTGAATTTAAATCTATGGCAGTATGTTTTGGGTCTGTTTCTTGCAGTATAATAAAGCATCATCCAATTTTGGAAGCATTTGATCGTACCTGAGCAAACAAGATGCTTCAGAATTAATCAAATGGCTGCTGCCATTAGCAGTCTCATCTTTCATTGAAGACAAATGAGCCAGTTCCAGTAGCAATAATACATGCCCAAGCCATAAAACCCTCTCCACCACATCTTACAGATGAAGCTTGATTAGTGAACATTCTGGAGAATCACCTCGCTTGGATATACAGTCCCTTGTCTCCCCCCTGGCCTTTTTGGAGTCATGCAAATAAAAGAAACTTAACAAAACTAAACTTCCTTCCAAGATACCATGACCATTTTAAGAACATACAAATGCTCATATTATTTTTCAGTACTGTTGTATTAATTTTACAAGTTGAAGTGAACCAATAGGCCAAGATAAGTTCAGTTTACTTAATTTGTATTTCTCTTGACTGATTAGGGAAGTCATCCCATTTTTGCTTTAAAAGCAACAACCCATTTTGGCGATGGAAACGGATGGTTTTAGAGGTAATAAAAATCATGAGCTACAAAATAGTAGCAGAATCAGATGTTAAAATCAAGTCAGATAAACAAGATTATTTGATCTTTACTAAATTTGATAGATGTCATAATAGTTTGTGTTTAAATGTACAGTTTAAATTAACTAGTATAAAAGACTTATGTAGCAGACTTAAATCCAAGAAGTCACTTGACCTTAATTGATTCAGTAAATATCTTATTACAGTTCCTTGCAAAAGTATTCACGCCCAGTCCCCCAACTTCCGTTATGTCCCTTTGTCAAAATGATTTATAATGGAATATTTAACTGAATATTTAATTTCAAAACGTGAATAATCAAACTCTTAGGAATGAAATGTCTACAAAAAAAACAAAACAAGCCAAGACAATTACGCACACACACACACAGACTCTAGGATGCAACTAGAGGTGAGGATTTGTTAATCTCTGATAGACTTTGCTACAGAGAAAAAGCAAACACTGGATAAACTTGTGTACTGATGGAGCACCTAGTATGCTAGGTGAACGCAAAGGATTCGTTACCCTTCTGTGTGACCAGAAGAAACACCCCTTGTTAAACTTTCATTGCATTTTGTATCAAGAGGCACTGTGTGCTCAGTCGTGTGGAGAGGAATTCGCATTGTGAACTTCATTGTGGTCCGAGCTTTGAATAATCGGCAATTTAATCGGCCCTGTTGGATGAAGTGGGGAGTAATTATGCGTTGGTTGTCCAGGGGGAAAGTGCTTGTCCACTTTGCTTCCTATTTAAACAAAGTGAGGGCATTTCTGGAAATGAAAGGAAATGTTCATCCCAGCTCATTAACATTGAGAGGCTCCTGAAACTACCTGGTGGACATTACCAATCATTTGAATCACCTCAATGTGAAAATGCAAGGCATTGAAAACATACAAAAAAACATTTTAAACATTTAAATAATAAAACACAGAATTTGCCTCCACAAAAGGCCATAGACGCTCACTAACACCAAACCAGACTTTCACTACGTCTCCCTCTGAGTCAGTTACGCACATAAGTTCATATTAGAGGGCGTGGCCCCAGAGGGTTGAGGAAGTGGCTCCTGGCTGCATGCCACATGGACAATCTGTGCAAGACCTGCTAAAAGCACTGACACTAGTAAAGGAATCACTGATTCCTGTACCTTAAAAGCAGTGTCATGGAGCTGAATGAGAATTTGAAACTAACTGATTTCAACTGTTGTGAATTTTCATTTTGTTTCATAAGTTCTTTCATTGCAGACCTCAACTCTTTAATTTTGTTTACATGTCATTTATGTTCCTTTTGAAGCCTTTCAGTCTTATTTTCCAAAGCCTTTGCAGTAAGTTTGACATCTCGTTTAACAACCTCGTCTTCAGAGCCGTTGTTTTCAACTTGTCCATTTGTTTCATAGCCTGATGCCTTAATGGGAGTTAAACAATTCAGTAGTTCGCACAGCACATCAAAAACACACACCAAGGAAACGTTCGATTTAAGTTTCACCACAGATTTCACAGCTTATTTAATACCCATGACATTGTGAACACCACAGATCCTTACTTTCAACACAAAAGCAAGAGAGCATCCAACTCAGCAAACTTTTCACACGCCAGCAGTGGACCCCAATGGACACGCCGCAAATAGTCTTTCAAAACTGCATTCTATCAAACAATACACAGCATGAATGAATGCGAGTTTTCACAGGCCGACCGGTCTGTAGTTTGCGTTGCGATCAGTCTTGGGCGTTGCAGTTGCACACTTTTCGGTGTAATGCGTGGTTCCACGTACCTGAGGTAATTCCAGTTTCGTTCAACAATCTGTACTCAATTAATCCACGGGATCCAAACGGAATAAAACTGGCACTCGTTCAATTCTATGTCTTTATGTTTTTTGTTGACAAAATATAATGACTACGAACAAACTAAAAGTCACTGAGAGCCTAAGTAAGGGAGCGTTGTAGTGCTTGACTCGCTGCATGCGCCATCAATAAAGTCCAGCTTCCAACCAACTTTGTTTGATCTTTTATTTCCGAAAAGTCGTCTATTTCCATTAAATGTTAAAACAATCAAAGCAAAGCCAGGCAAAGTGAGCAAAAGCTATAAGCACCCAAACACATAGTATTGGCGATCAATGCGTTCTATGCGGTCAACAAAAAATACATTCTCCCTACTCACCCCCTCTCCATGCCACCATACCGGTGAACAGGAGAATATACTCCCTCATTCATTCAAACACTATCCACGACAACACCCATGTGACATGCGTGACAACCATACTCCTTGAAGCTAATGCCCAACACAAAATACAATACACTAAAATTTGATAAGACATGACATTTGGCTCCTACAATCTTGAATCAACTTCACTAATCTCTGTAATCTCTTAAGGTCTGTTTTGTAAACCCCCCCCCCCCCATTTTATAGCATGCAGCAATGCATAATTAAATTTTCAGTAGTGAAGACATGAAGGTAATTTACTGTCACCCTTTAAATTACAGAAATATCTGTTATTTATTTTGATGTAGTTCAGGCAAACTAGTGTGGCTGACGTGTGAGGGCATGGTGCGGGATGAACTGGTATGTGTATGAAAGTGGATTTCAGATGTGTATCTGTGGCAGTTTACCTGGCTACAAGCCACAAGCTACCTCCCATGGCTGACTGTGGGAGGAGCTATGAAAACTGGGCGAATAACTGATGCTGGACAGTAGAAAAACTCTAAGAGCAAAGTGACTCCAATTTGAAACACCGTAATGGCAAGCGGCATTCCCGAGGCTGCGAGTGACCACCATCCCCTGCTCCGCCCCAGGTGGCAGAGAGAGCAGATTCAATTCTTTATCGATTACATTTATTTACTCAGTACGTATGGAAAGCCAAATAGTCATTTAGAGATCTTAAAGTGCATTTCAAGATTTCTTAAATTGAATTGCAGATATCTGAAATGGAATCCATTTCAATATATATTAAATTTAATAGCAGCTAATCTAAAATACAATTTGAAAAACAAGGAAACAAAAGTGACTATCGGCACTTGGAACAAACAGCAATGAAACTAACTAAAAAAGTAAGTTGCTTCCTTAAAAATATTCATTCACTTAAAATGAAAAAAAGGAAGGGGGAGATTCTGCTGTTAATGCTAGTACACATCCAGACATTGGAGAAGAACAGTTCCCCGGCCGAGAAATGTGGTCAAACTAGTTCTATCACTGAAACCAGATACCACTACCTCACACCTTTGAAATCATGCGGCAAGGAGCCCAAAAAATGTTTCAAACATCCAGGGAGTTATAGCTGATGTCATGGGTTGCCGTACGACTATTCTGATTCGGATCCAGCCCTCAGTCCAAATATAACAGCCTCACTAGGGGAACACAGCATGCTGCGACGGAGAGAGCTACAGGAGGACAGAGAGAACCTTTGGGAGGAGTTATGAAAACTGGCCGAAGAACTGAAGTGGGCAGGCTATCCAACCTTGTCTCTATGCTTTACCTTTTGACTAATACCAGTCAACGCAGATCCCTTTGTCTATTAGGGTCTTCATTACTTCCAGCCATTGTCCATCTACTAGTCCACAGCCGGCTCATTGCACCATAACACTGGTATTTCCGTACCCTAGACATTGTGCTCTCGTTGTGTCCTCACTTCTGCCGACACCATAATCGCCTAACTCAGACGTATTTCCGCCCTTTGTGATTAATAAGAAGACCCAAATAGTCCCTAAAATGAATGTGAGGCATTCTCCCGGTCTCCCTTGTAATCGTCAAGTATCCTTTCTCCCAGCGGGTCTACTGTCTAGCAATGCTGTTATTTCTGCTCCAATACCACAATAGTCCATGAAGTGTCCAGTGTGTTACTACCTCACCTCCGCGAGATATAGTCTGGGTTTGATAGTTCACCCAGGGACTTGTAAATCAACATCTTTGGTGGAGGAGTCTTGGGGACACGGCTGACTGTGGGAGGAGCTATGAAAACTGGGCGAATAACTAATGCAGCCCGGCAGAAAATCTCGAAGAGAGATCACCCCCAGCGGATGACGGAGCCCAACACACTACCTTCGGCCTAACCAATGGAGCCCCACACACACAACAGCTCCCTCAGCTGAGTCTATCTCTACCCCAGTCTTCTCTCCCACCCCAGTCAACTAGAGGCTCCAATTTGAAACACCATAATGGCAAGCGGCACTCCCCCAGGCTGCGAGTGACCACCACCCCCTGCTCAGCCCCAGGTGGCAGAGAGAGCAGATTCAATTCTTTATTGATTACATTTATTTACACATTTCTATTTACACATTACACATTCTCTTTTTACTGGGCCAACATGCTTAAACATTTGTTGGATGCAAAACCAGCGACCCAGACTGAAGATTATATGTCTTGTAGATATACTGATTCTACATCCCCGGGGAGACACACTTTTGGATACAAATAATAGGCAGTATCTTTGCATCCAGCTTGGGCTCACACCTTTGTACTAGTACCACAGAGAGCTGCTATTTGAGGCTACAAGGATATCATTGAAAACTTTAATTTTAAAGTGCTGTCTCTGTGTTATGACCTGCGCAAAACCTTGACTGACGATAACGTTGTGTCAATGATATTAAGCATAGGTGCAGAAAATACAGGGTGGTCCATTACATGAATTTGGGATCAAATGCTCATATATAATGCCGGTGTATTTCTATTTCCATGTACTGGCATGTAGACAGACTAATTTGAGGGGTTAAGTATTTCTACATCTATTTGTTCAGTCAGTCAAAGTTTAGTACATCGTTACAAGTGTGATGTTGATTGAAATGTGAACAATTTTCAGTTTGATTATTCATTAGAATGTAAAAATGGGCAGCTGGTGGTGTAGTGGTTAAGGATATAGGCTTGTAACTAAAAGGTTGCTGGTTCAAGTTCCTTCCCAGCTGTTGTACCCTTGAGGAACCCGAATTGCTTCAGTAAAATTTCCAGCTGTACAATATTTTTTGGATGAATAAAATTTTTACCTCTAAGTCGCTTTGGATAAAACTATCTGCTACGCAACCCAAAAAATTACATTTAACTAAAAAAGAGCCGCAGATTATTTTTATTAAGCAGGAGCCACTGTCTCTAAAGTATATTGAAGTGCATTATTATGGGCATCTAATATTTTAACAATTGACAAAATGGTACTGAGCTCTTCTTCGTTAGGCAAGGCTTTCGGGAGTTTTCACTAAAACTGCTTCTAGAACAGTCTACATGCCTAAATGTAGAGGTTTTGAAGAAAATTGCCTTCATGATAGTTTAAAAAAATAAATAAATAATTCACACAATGTCATATTTTGAACAAGCAGAGTTATTTATTTGCCTTCATTTCTCATACAAATCAAGGAAACAGAGATACACCAATATATACTAACAGGGAAAAATCTATGCAATACGGGACAAACTAAAATAAGAAATGGCTTTTAAACATGAAAATTTAATTATTCAACAGGGATTCTAAATTTTGACATACTGCAACCAAAGAAAGGACACTTATGTACACAGCAAGTGTTGGTAAAATAAGCATTCTGTTAATCATTACAGTCACATATGGAAATCAAAATTAAATATAACTTCTTGTAATTTTGTAAACCATTTTGCAACATTAAATTGAAACTTCCCGAGTGGAATTTGGTCTGTAGTCCAGTAAGATTAATTAACCTATGTATTAGTTTTCATTGCACGTGCCATTTTTTAACCCTGAATAACGTGTTAACCCAATTTCATTGTTCCTATTTTAGTACCACAAGCAAGGAGGCAAAGGCACTGACAAGCACCACAACACCATTAGCCCAATTAGGAGAAGCCTGGCCAAGCAGTTGGACCTCTGGCACTGTAGATTTGATAAAATCAGTGAAGGCTGACACCTTGGCATAGACACCTGGTTGGTTGGCCACAGCACAACCAGTCCCAAAACTCACCACTCCTGCTTGCACCCAAATCCCATTCGCCATTGGGCACACAAGAGGTCCGCCTGAATCCCCCTAAATGAGCAAGAGAGATTAACAATATAGTTTCAACTAAAAAATTTCACCAAGCTGAAATATATTCAAAAAAAATTAAGAAGAAGAATGAAATGCATCATATCATCGTGACATTGGCAGATTTTTAAACAAATTAAGTTATCACCTACATGCTTGTATAACATAGCATATGTATGAAAAAACAAGCCATACAATGCACTTTATAAGGCAATGATAATAACGGAACTTTGTAATACTAAGGCACATTTAAGACATGGTTTCACACTGATTAAGCAGATGTACAAGTCTTCCCTTTTTTGCCTTCCCATAAACAAGCATGAATTTGCATTCAGGCCGATTCTTAGACAGAAATGTAATTTAACACCTGGCAGGCGTCCTTTCCTCCTTGTTGAAAACCAGCACAGATCATGTCAGGCAGGATGTCTATAGGTTGAGGAGTCTGAAGCTGGTACATTCCCTGACATACATCTTGCCCGATGATTGGCACTTCCACTTCCTGTAAGGTGCCAGCACCTTGCAGAGAGACTGTCAAAAGACCAATAAAAAGGTTATGCTAGGAGAAGCACACCAGCAAACTATAAGTGGGATGTTCCTCCATTTTAATGACATCATACTATTTTAGCAAACACACTAGGCTATCGTCAAATTGTTTCCCCCCCTCCAAACTTCACGAAAAAATTCAACTCACCTCCCTCCGCTGTATTTCCCCAGCCGGTGACAAAGCAAAGTAAGTCACTGGGGAACAGGACACCAGCATCAGGCAGACACACAGGCTGGATGTAATCTGTCCATCTTAGGGGTTGGTTCAACAGGACCAGAGCCACATCATTCCCTTCCATTGGAGCTATATACCCTGGTGCCTTTATAATCTGTTGCACACTCCTGAAAACCTCAAAGTTGTTGATGCCATTAAGCTGGTATCGGCCCATGTAGAGACTGTAGGCTGATGCATCTACATTACTGGAGAGGAAAGGGGAAAAAATGGTTAGTACTTATGATAACTAATACACTCCAGTGCGCTAGACCTGAAAGTGAAAGACATTGAGTTGAAAGGAGAAAACTAAGAACACTTACCTTTCGAAGCAGTGAGCTGCAGAAAGCACCCAGTCCTGGCTGATTATAGAGCCGCCACATATATGTTTACTGTCAACTTGAATATCTACTTGCCATGGCCATTCACCTGGGTTTGCATCATTTCCCCCAACAATCCTGTTACCCAGCAAAGGCTGACCACAAACTGAGAATAAAAAATTAAGAAAAAATCTATAAAAAAAAATAAATAAAAAAGTTTTAAGATTTTTTTAATGCAACAGCTATATCAAAATACTTACCCTGTGCTTCACATGTCCAAATATCTAATAGAAACAGAGAAACAACAATGGCGCATCATTTAACATTTAATAATGCTCGCTTAAAAAATGATCCCGCATATCACCCTTTAAAATCCAAGTGGTTATAATTCGGCCGTTTGTTAAAGCTTAAATTGAATAATTGAACTACGGTTCACGGGGCAGCATTTAGATCAATAAAATCTGACCAAACGGTAATATTAACATTTTTAAAACACTTGCCATGTCGTGTTTTTAACACATAAATGAAAAATACATCAATTGGTTTAGAGCTTTTGTCATAAAACATGAAAAATAAATCATTACTCACCTATGGCAATCAAAATAATTGTGAGTCCTAAATCCGAGTTTAACATCCTTTTAAAAATAGATTAACACGAAATAAATGCAGATTAAATACAGAAAACTTTCTCCCAAATTCAGCGTGATATTGTTCTTAAATTACAATACATACTCCGTCCACGCAATGCGTACCACTGGTTAATAATTGCGCAGTCATATTTTTACACGTTAATAAAAGCCGCTGAAAAATCAGATAGTGTTCATAAATCAGGAAAACCATAAACAACGTGATCTGTTTGCCTTACTTCTATATCCCTCGATGTATGTTCTGAAAGAAAACCATAGAGATTTTGACCCCCAAAAAACCGCGTACACTTCCTCTCAACTACGACTGCAACCTGAAGTTTCGTTAGGCACAAAGAAACGCCCACTAGCTGCAGGTAGCAGGATAATACTTCTGCCATAACTGGCTGTAACCTCTATAACCGACCAGTTTCGATGTGTCGATTACGTCATTATTTCTTAGGCCATTTTTTAAATAACAAAAAAATGCAGTATCGAAATGAAAAGGTTCACTAACCTTAATACTTAGTACTTAATAAGCTTATTAGGAGATGCGTATTTAAATAACAACCGAATACATTTTATTATTGCGTAAGTTGCAATTGTATCAATTTGTTTTAAATACCTTTCAAATAAATTAATCTAAACAACAGATGCATAATTGTCGTTCAAGCCAGGCAGCATTTAGAATACATTCCAATTTATTTCATTGAGTGTTAAAATGGATTAAATCTTCAATTATTAAACCATAAATACATTTGTCAATTATTACATTTATTTAGCCGTATCCCAATTCATTTTAAAATTAAATTTACAAATTGACCTTTCAATTTAAGTTAACTCAATTTAAAGAACTACCACTACTAATGCCTTGACTTAACTGGCACGCTTAGCTTTGCCTTGCTTTTTGCTCGTTATTAGCCGCTTAGCTGAAGGGAAGTTTTGTACATGTCATTGCCAATGGTTTAAGATCATTAGCGACAGATGTTGAAAACAATGCACCCAATGACTACCTTAAGTTTCGTCTGAGAAGATTAATGGAGGATGTAGAAGTTGACGTAGCAGTGCTAGACAGCGTTCACCAAGCTGACCAATCCTGCTTCAGACTAATTTAGGACCACCCACTCAATTAACATACAGACACAGAAATACATAAATAAATGTATAAATACAGAAATAAATAAATGTAGAAAAGCATAAATAAATTGTATTTTTTTAAAATCACAAAACAGCCTATTTTTCATTTATTTATGTTTAATTATGTATTTCGTGACAACCACGGGGCGTACTGGCTGCGCCGCACACAACAGAGAGGAATGTATGTTGTATGTTCGTTAGCTCGAGCGGTTCTTTGTAATCGCCAAAATTTGCGTCGGTAAAACGCAACACAGATTCCTCCCAGTTCGGGGTATAAGAAAACGAATAAACGCAACATAAATTCCTCCCGGCTCGGGGCAAAAAATAATGACGAAAATCTTCCGAAAAGAAAATCAATTAAATTGTCCTCCTCGCTTGGGGGTACTCGGGACTCACTCTCGCCTGTCTTCTGGCCGGGGCTGGGAAAAAAAAAAGAGCACACGTTTTTCACTATCGGGTCTCGCTACCTTAGCTTCCCCGGCGCCGACGTCTCCTTGTGTCTGCCGGCTTTTATTCTTTCCCTCCCCAATCAGCCGATGCGTGTCAGCTGTGCCGGTGATTGCTGAGGAGGGAACATACCGCCCCTCAAGAACCTGCTCCCGAGCTTGAGGGGGGAGCGGCTTCTGCCGCATCTGCCATCCGTAAGCCCCGGGGTATTTGTTCATTTATGCTTATGTAATTTTTTTTACATAAGGAGAGAGATTACGTGCATCGCTTTCATTAGTTCACGGAGATGATTAGTCAGAAGGTCCTGTTTAAAAACAGAAAAAATGGGCTTTGTTTTCCTCTATTGGAGGCACTTTGCCAGAAGTAACACATTGTTCAAAATCAAGTCACTCTTAAAATCCTTTATATTAACACCAAACAAGATATTTTCTCTTGTGAGAAGAGTAAGTAGTTGGATTTTGGTTGAGAGCCAGTCCTGTAAATCCTCACAAAAGGCTTCAGAGTATATACAATGGAAAGACAAGGCATCGGTAGTTTCAATTTCTGTTTCACAAAAGTTACAATTCTTATGATCAATTCCAAATCTCTTTCTTAGTAGCTCATTGGATGGATAAATGTTACTTATAATTTTTAAATAGATTTATTTTGTCTTTGGGCTTACAGGAAACGTGGTACAGTGAGTTCTAAATTTCTTAACTAATTTCTTAAATAGTAAAATTAGACGATAACTTCTATAAAAGTTGGCTGTTAGACTGTCAGGGCCAGGAGATTTGTCTAATTTTAGGTGCTTGACTGCTTTATCTGATTCTTTGTCACATCCTTGTCACATTCATCCTTGAATCTACCGTCAGTTTGGGGATTGAAAGGTCTGAATCTGTTATAGAAAAGGATGAGCTATATAGGTTTTGATAGAATGCACTTATTTCTTTTGCAATTAGTTTAGGGTCTGTGTAGTCCGTACCATTAATTGTAAGAGTTTTGATGGAATTCTTTTGCTTTCGATTTCTTTCTAGTCTACAGAAGTATACAGAATTTTTCTCGCCTTTTTCAATCCATTTAGATCTTAATCTGATAAATGCCCCACAAGCTTTTCTTTCATAAATTCTATCAAGTTTGGATTGCAAGGAAGAGTTTAATTTTGTCATTCTCTGTTAATATTGGTTTTATGCAAATCATATTTATCCCTTTTATGGTATTTTCTTCTATGACTTCACATTTTCTTAATGTGTTTGCTAAAGGGGATTGAATATTGGCAGATTTCAAAAACTCCCATTTTTGAGTGTACTTTAGTGTAACTAATCAAAATTAGACAGCCAGCCAAACTCCATTCACTGATGACATGAGAGTCAGGAAATAGATTTCTTTCTCCAATTTATTGTAGAGACTCAAGTAGCATGTAACATGAATAAGGAGTGGAAAGGCAATGCTTGCACGGGGCACAAAAACAACGGATGGCTTTAGATCCAAGGGAAAAACATCTGACCGTGCAGCAAACTGTATATTGTAACTGCATAAACACTTCCTACTTCCTGTCTCAATAGAGGAAGAAGCATATATTCTCGCAATGTACATGTAACAAAGGGCCAACAGAGGGCGCCAACGACAGCGAAGAGACCTACAATTAAATGCAGGGCAGAACATTGAGAGTGTGACTGTATGGAATCATCCTGTAAGACTTCTTGAGTAAGGTCTTTAATGCCGCTTAAGTACTCATCATATTTTAGGAGATGTGCATTGAACTTCCAGTGACCTTTTCTCCTGGCAAACTGCATAGTAGGTGTTACTGATAAGTCAATACAGCAGTAGTCAGTAAGTGGTGCGGGGGATATTTCACAGTTTGAAATTTGATTTAGCATTGTGTCTGCTACTAACCAGAAATCTAGTCTAGATTTGATAGTGGTATTTGATTTAAACCAGGTAAAATTTTTGTCTCTCCGTGGATCGTGGAGGTATAAAACATTGCATAGGTTAACCAATAATGCGTTAGGATGAGGATTTGTAAATTTGCTGGGGGATCTGTCAATCCGTTCATCCAACACCAAATTCCAGTCCCCTCCTATTATTACATTATCTGTAGAATATATTTCTTTGTGGTGTATAATTATTTCTGTAATATCTGTAAATCTCTGTGATGCAGTAGCCTTAAATGTTCCCCAGAATAAGGCCAGAATCATCCAAAAGTAACACACATATAATCCAGTGACCATCATTACTAGATTTTATTGTTGCCACTTTCCCTGGACAGTTATTGAATAAGATTGCAACTTCTGCAGATCTAGATGTACCATGTGAAAAAATAATTTTATCTCCTCATTGAGTTGACTGGAATTTTTCATCCGAGTCATTTGAGTGAGTTTCTTGGATGAATATACATTGTGGACTTCTGGTTTTACAGTAAAGAAACATAGCTTTTCTTTTCAAGTTGTCTCTTAGGCCCCTAGCATTAATAGTAACAAGTTTAAAATTGGTTTTCAAGGACATCAAAGGAAAGTAGAGTAAAATGTAAATTTAATTAAATAAAGTGCCAATTAAGAGAGGAAGGTTTTAACAATAACAAAGAGCTTTCTTTGTCAGCTTTTAAGTTGAAAACGTCAGACAGGTCCCTGAAATGCGTCATGAAGACTGCCCTAGCAGAAACAAGAAGGTAACTATTCATGTTCACAAACGCACATATTGAACGTTTACTCCTCCTTATTCTCCTGTGCATAATGTTAGTGTCATAGTGACATTAGTGAGGAGAACATACATAAGAGCCAAGCATGTTCAGAAGTAACATAACGGTGAGTAACATTAACAACAACAGCATGTGTTACAAGCTGAGCATTAAAGAGACATTTTAACAGGTTTAGAATGGCTGACTAAGTCTTTACAGTGTGTCCATCAACTATGGCAACGAGACCTCTGTAAAAGGCCACCTTACCCAGCGCGCTGGCTTGCTTGGTTTTCGGCCACAGTTGTTCTCTAGTCTGCCGATCCTTCTTGGTGAAATCCTGCACAAAGTGGAGCCCTTGATCCTTACACACAAGAGCCCTTGGTTGCTCTCCACACTGCATCCCGGTGGCGCCTCCTCGGAAACTGCAGGATAATCTGGCGGCTCCGACTTTCTTCTCCTCTCCTTCCGACGCAGTGAAGTGAGTCAACAACATCTTCAATCTCTCCTTCCCATTTTGGGAAGATTTTGAGAAGATGCTCTTGAGAAGGAATTTTCCCTCAAGGTTTTCTCCTTCCTTTTCCTTGAGACCAGAGAGTCTCAGGTTCCAGCAACGTTTGTATCTTTCCACCTCAAGTATTCTCTCTTTTAGTTCGGCATTTTCTTTCTTTAAGTCTGATTGCTCTTTTTCTAGCATCTCCAATTTGGATATGTATTCAGTGTGTCTGACTGAGTTCAGCTCCACTCGCTGTATAATGCTGGCAAACACGTCGGAGCTTTCTTTAAGTTGTTTACCAAAATCTTCCACCTTGTTGTCATCAAGGGAGGGCTCAGTCTCTGTCGCCAGTTTCTTAAATAAAAAAAATTATAAATAACTGAAATAAAACAAAAAAACGCAAGGAAGAGCAAGGCTTGAAACTAAGGGCATTACAACCACAGAAAAAGATATATGTCATTACAAATCTTTCTAGCTATCTTGCTTGAGGTATTTTTTTTGAGTGAAGAAAAAATAATTTAAATTAATTCATGAAACATGCAAAAGAAGGCTTACTATTTATCCATTTGCTACAGTGAATATGATATTTACCCACACAAATTACTATATTAACCATGTACCAGATGGAAAGGGTCAATCCATGTAAAACATTATATGAGAAGCATCAAAATGTGGAATGTCATTTATCTTAAGTGATATCCAGTTTTTAATATCTTGCCAAAACCTTTTGGATACAGGGCATGAGAAAAACATGTTCTAATGTTTCATCTGACATTTTACAAAAAGTACATAGCTCCACTTCAAATCTAAACCTATTTTTAAGAAATTCTGCAACCGGATATACCCTATGAATTATTTTGAAATGAGTTTCTTTAACCTTTGGGGACATTTATTAAATTTAGAATGAGCCTTTTCCATAATTGTCCATATCAGAACCTTACATACAATACATACAATTCTCTATTATAATTGTGAAACAACTTAGATTTTAAAGCAACACTGATAACCTTACTACATTTATTGTCATTTATCACAAAATTTGGCAAGACTGATTTAACATTTGCAGAACTAATGGGGTTTTGTATTAACTGAATCAGAGATAAAGGGATCGCTTTACAAATCTTGCTATACTCTGAGTACAGTTTAAGTTGTATTTATTAAAAAAGGCCACATAATCAAAAATATTCCCATTGCCATCCAGTATATAATTTACAAACAGAGTGTCTTTCTCATACTAATCACTCTTGAATATTGACTTCCTATTAATTGTAATCACTCCATAAAGTTGATTAATGAGGAGAGAAGTTATGGGTACATATCATCTTCCAATAACAAAGAATCTGTCTGTGGAAAATTGACAACTTACTAGGAATCTTAGTTTATTTCAAAATCACATTTCAAAAGAAACTCCAGACTTCCCATCTTCCTAAACAAGGACTGTGGTATATGAAGCACATTGAATGAGGCTGTGTCAAATATGCTTTAATCCATATGATCTTGAGCGTTCCAATTATTGAGTCAAAATCTGGAGCTCTGATATCACCGTTATTATACTCCTTAACTAACTGTGATCTTTTGATATAATGCGTTTTATTTCTCCATAAGAATTGGAAGATAAATTGGCTTTTTTAATATTACTGGAGGAAACATACAGGGAGTGACACGGATAAATTAATTGGCAGATACCTTCTGCTTTAGATAAAATAACTCTACCAAAAATAGTAAGGTCTCTGGTTAACCAATGACTGAGAGATTTTTTCATATCTGTTATGCAGTTGGAAATATTGATGTCTTCCCTCCTAATAATATTTTTAGATATTGTTTTTCAGTACATGAGTGGATGGGAAGTAATTCTCATTTCTTAATATTGAGGGTTAGTCCTGATGCTTTGAAAAATATCGCAACTATACTAAGGGCTTAAGTTACCATTGATTTATCTCTTAAGAAGACACACGTATCATCTGCAAATTTACTTATTTTAAATTCCTTATTAAAGATTGTAATACCTTGTAATTCAGGATTGTTGTTAATAAGCATTGCTAATAATTGGGTGGTCAAAATAAATAGTTTTGGGGAAATAGGGCATCCTTATCGAACACCATGCAGCACCTTGAATCTAGGGGTCATTCCAGGGTTCAGGACTAGTGTCAAAGGCCTTATAAAAATCTAGGAATAACACAAAACTATCCGTGTCAATTAAATCTCAATAGTCCAGCATATCTAGTATCAGTCTGGTATGGTTATGAATATTCCTACCCTTTACAAAGGTGGACTGACATTCATCAACTATTTTTTTATAAACATGTGCCAATAGTTTGTAGTTATTGCATAACAAGGTGATCGGTCTCCAGTTGTCCAGTAGGAGTTTATTTTTATTGGGTTTTGGGATTAGAGTGGGAGAAAGATTTCTTTCCAACATACAATCTACGAAAGCATTGTAAAGTAACACTCTAATATCAGTCCAAAAGAATGTGTAAAATTCAACAGTTAACCCATCAATTCTTGGTGACTTCCCCTTAGACATATGCAAAATTGCTTTATCTAGATCCTCAATTTTAATTCAATTTCTTCCATATGTTGCTGAAATTCATCATCCCTCCCCTTATTAAATTCTCTAAATTCTATTCCAGTCTATCTCTGACAAATTTGAACTATACAAGTTCCTGTAAAAGGCTCTTATTTCCTCATGTATTTGGGCTTGATCTTCAAAAGTATCACCATTAATACACAATTTTAGAATTTTTTGGTTTGTTTGTCTTTGTTTTTCAAGACTAAAGAAGTAGGAGGAGTTATTTCCCCCTTCCTCAATCCAATGAGCTCTTGATCATAAAAATGCACCTTTTGCTTTTTCCAAATATATATTGTCAAGTTGGGATTGATTCAATTTAATACGTTCGTCCTCTGATCATTTAGATTTGAAACATAATTTGTTAATATCCCTAATAATTTCCTGCTGCTTCTGCATTTTCAGTTTAGAGATAAATTTACTTTTTATTTTTAATTTAAATGTTAAATTTACTCAGAAATGACATTTCCATACCAACAATCTCTTCGACCAACTGTTTGACTTCTTTACAGAATTTAACATTTTCCAACAGTGTATTTTTAAATTTCCAAACCGGGTTAAAGATAGACTCATATCTACCCAAAGACAGGGCAACTCTATTACACAGTGGTCAGTCAGAGGTGATGCTGAGACGTGCCATTGTGTGTGAGCCAGGGGGCAAAAGCCGATGAGAGGCATCGATTAGCAATGGCCACATAAAGAAGGTGCCCGGAGTGACATATGGCAGTACTTTGCTTACCAAGCCGTTGAAAAAGGCGACCCCCAGAACTTGATAGCACCGATATGCAAGCAGTGCTTCAAAGCATGTTTAGCAACAGGAGGCAACACAAGCAACCTCGCTAACATTTAACTGACCATCATAAAACCTCTATAAAGAGTTTAAAAAGCAACAGGTGTGTGTTTGGTGATACAAATCCCGTTGCAAATAGGAATAAATGAATCCAGGAATTAGATTATTAATTATTAAAATATTAAGGTGGGCAGACCCCTGAGGGGGATCAGTTTGCAGGCCTTCGAGAAATGGTCTACAGTTACCAGCACGCAGGTATAACCCTCAGAGGGAGAAAGGTCTGTGATAAAGTTGACCCCTAGATGTGACCAGGGTCGGTGAGGAACAGGCAGCGGAACGAGTTTGCCAGCCAGTAGCTGCCGCGGTGTTCTGGATATAGCACATTCTGGGCATCCTTGGAGGAACCATCTGACATCTCCAATGTGGGGCCTACCAGAACCGGTCCTGGATCAGCGAGAGGGTCCTATTGGTCCCGGGGTGGCCAGTGGCCAAGGAGGAGTGTACAGATTAAATTAGGGTAAGACATAGAGAGGAGGGTACATAGGTCTTGTTGGAAGGGCAACCCGACGGAGCTGGTTCAGAAGTGAAGGCTTCGCGGATGCTATCGTCCAGGGACCATTGAATAGGACTTACTATGACATGTAGGGGTAGAATGGTATGCGGTTCTTTGGATCCCTCCTCTGGAACAAAAAGGCGGGTAAGGGCATCAGCCATGGAATTCTTGTCACCTGGATGATAGGAGATGGTAAAGTTAAAGCGAGTGAAGAAGGGCGATGGTTTAAGCGACAAGCCTCTTGGAGATAATCCTACGAATCACTGGAGCTCCTTGATGGTGGTTGGAGTGGGCCAGGACTGCACTGCTGTTACCTTCCCTTCGTCCATCCGAATGCCATCCGGGCTGAGGACATAGCCAAGGAACTGGAGAGAAGTCTGGTGGAAAGAACACTTCTCCGCCTTGAGCTACAGGTGGTGTTCCCTCAACTTTTCCAACACAAGCGCCACACGACGAAGACGGTCAGTCATATTCTGCGAATACACCAGTATGTCATCAATATAGACGAGGACGAAACGTTGGAGATACTCATGGAACACCTCATTCATGAAGCCTTGGAACACGGAGGGGGCGTTGACCAGGCCATACGACATCACTCGATAGTAGCCTGTAGGAGTCACGAAGGCCGACTATCACTCGTCTCCCTTCCGTATTCGAATGAGATTGTAGACTCTGCGCAGGTCCAGCTTGGTGAAGACAGTGGCTCCTCTAAACAGTTCAAAGGCAGCTGGGGTGAGGGGAAGTGGAAACCAGAAGGTAACTGTGATCCTGTTGAGGGAGCAGGGACTTGGGGACTTTTACCTATAGCCGAATTGTGCAGGTACTGCAGGTAGCCTATATCAATCAAATAGTGATAGGTAGAAATAACAAAGCATTTTAAACTAATTTTTTTACTATCAGGAATCTACTAAATGGAGCAGCCTGCTCCCTCTTCTCGAATACCAAATGATTGATTGATTCATGGAGTTTTTAATAAAGTTACAGGGCCACACAAGAGCTGGAAGAAGTAGCAGAGCTCAAAGTAAAACCCTCAAGTAAAGAACAGGATGAGCAGAGTAAAATTAATGCACATACAGATCGGTTAGCAAGAGAAGCAGCGGTAAATGGTTAGGAGGATCAAAATAAAATAGCTGTTAAGCAAACTATACAAAATACACAATGTTGTTTTAATCCTACAGCGATCTTAGGGTCATAAAAAATCTGCTCCTAGGCTAGAAAAATGGTTAAGGTGGAAAACTGGAGATATTGGATGATGACGACTTTTGGTGTGGCCCAGAAAAATAATACATTTTACCTGAATCCCTTATGGGACTGATGATAAATCAGTATCACGGGTTGGCTCATGATGGTACTAAAAGAACTTTTGAAAACATTTATCAAATATGGTGACATCCCAAGTTGCAAGGTCATATTAATGACCACATCAAACTATGTACAACACGCTTTAGCTGCAACCCAGGTCAGAGTATGAAAGTTTCAGCACAACTATAGCCAAGGCCTGTGGCTCCTTTTGTACAAATTCAAATTGATTTTGTCGGCCCCTTTTGGAAAGACAGGTAAACAAGGTAAACAATATATATTGGTAATGATCGACCACTACAAATGATGGAAAACAGTGCTGGGGGTGACTAACGACGACTAACCAAACTTCTGACCTTTCTCCATTTGAAACAGGATGGCCTATGAGGACACAGAGTAATCTTTGTTTGGCAGGAGGGGAATTGGAGGTGAGAAAAGTTGCTAAGGTACTGCACAGTGCTCTTCTGTTCTCTTTCCAGGTCAGACTGGGACGACCACTTCAAAGCTGAACCTGCCAAGGGCCCCAACGTGATCATTGGAGAGTATAAAGAATTTCCACAAGTTTTACCATTTATAGTATTATTTGTGTCTCCCTCAGCAATTAGAGTTAAGGGGATCCCGACGTGGATCCACAAAAGTCAGGATAAGGTGTACACCTCCACGGCACTAGATGAATGATGATGCCCCCTTCCCTTCCCTTCCCTTCCCTTCCCTTCTTTCTAATGGTATTCTAGTATGGTAGGCATCTGGGCCCAGGCCCAGAACCTAATTCAAAATGTGGCATTTATGGATCCTGCATAACACAGAAACTGGTCTGTGTGTTGTAGGCTGTGATGTATATTTTACCACGACCCCTGATATTTTTTGCTGCTGGATTCAAATTGAAACATTATTCCTAACATTTTGCTAACATATTAGTTTATGATGAGCATATTTTTCGTTTTAGTAGATGCCATTATTTTGTAGGTCTATCCATACAGGATTTGGAGTGAAAAACTTCCAGTTACTACATTGTGTGGGATTTTCAAATTAAAAGTCAACTGTACACGTTTGATTAACTGCAATATTATTTGTTTTGATTTATTTATAAAGTGTAACTGATTGTCTATTTAAAAATATTGATAAACATAAATACAGTCCCTCTTCTGTTAGGATCTACTCTAGAAAACCTGAGTTTTTTACATAACCCTGATAGAGAAGTTATTTATTTTTTTTTTTTCTTACTGTCACACAAAGAGGGCTGTAAAAAAAAATCGTAGAAACTCTATGAAAGGGGGCATTTTGGGCTCCAAAAGATTTTGGTAATTTAGTTTGGGTGTAGGCCTTCGTTTTAATGAATGGTAACTTGCTATGCAAGTGTAATGCAAGTGTCATGGAAACTAGGAGGGCCAATGTCAAAAACTGAACTTTATACCGAATAACATAATTAACTAACTAATTTCTTAAATTACATTGTGAATTACTATTTTGTTTTGCTGTGTAATGGATGGCTGTTATTTTTATTCTGTTTTAGAGCAAGTGTGACTTGAGAACAGATAACAGAATTCATGGAGGAAAAATACAATGTTTTGTTGTCTGAATTATGAAGACCAATAAATATATGGGATATTTTTACATTTCAAGTAAGGGGTGCTCAGGCATTTATTTAAATGTTGGTTTATTGCGGTTATTTATTTTCTTAATTTTACACTCTCCAGAAAAGGGTATTACATCCGGAAAACCCTTTAACTTGCCGGAACAGGCCTAATTTTTCCCGGCATCTACTTCCGGTTCCCAATCTACTCCCAATTGCTACGCCATCTTTCATTTATGAACAAAAACGCAAAAAAAAAGAAGAAAAAAAAGAAAAAATAGAAGTAAAATAGATAGGTTTTGAATATAAATTGGCCAGATATACGAATGTAACGTTAATATATGAAGAAAATGGGTTACGGCGAGCCGGAACATCGCGCCCCATTTTGAAGCAAAAACCTTTAGCAAAATTAAGAAAAAAATAAATTGTAAAGGAGGGGTCGACAAAAAAGAAGAGCAATAACGACCAGGAAAATGGATCGTACAAATTGAATGTTTTACTTATGAAATTTGTTTCTAAAAAGACGAGAATTGCGGAGAGTGGAGAAAGATTTTGGGGGCTAGCTGTTTAGCTAGCGGACATCACATTAAGCCGCGGTAAGTTACAGTAGATGGGTTGGTTCTCTATTAGTGTGCTAACGTAATTTATCCGCAATTAGTATTTTCTATATATGGAGATTATTTAACTAAGTAAACCGTGTTTTCGGTTTAAATATGTCAATTGTGGGCAACCATTTAGATCTGCTGGAAAGTTTATTACCAGATGTCTGCGTTAACTGGGTTACATTTTGAGAATATTAAGCGCTTTCAAGCCCTTGTGCATTCGTTTGGTTTTTGTTATATCGCTATTTTTGAATTAGATTATGTTGTTTCAGACATATACGTTGTCACTAGTTTAGGCAGTTGATTATTTCGCTTTTGAAGGATGAGCCTTCCATTCGTGAAACGTATTTTCTTTGTAAAATGAAAGCTTAAGCGTATGCCTCTTTATTAATCTAAGAAATTCGTCTGTCACCCAATCCTTTCCAAGTACAATTATTGAATAATCACTATCGCAGATTTAATCGTAACGTTTTAAAAATGTTTATTTTTATGTAATGTGTTCTATGTGAACTGTAGAGTATCCTGAACCACCATAAATTATCACATCAACTGTTATGTCAATTTATATGATTTAAGTTGTTGTTTTTTTGCCATCTAAAATTGTCTGTAAAATTTAAAATCTTACTTTTTAGTGCATTGAAATGGAAAGCAATTTGTTTTTGTTTTTAACAAAACGTGACGCTTGTACATGCTATTCCTATTTCGTCTGTTACTAGGTCAGCTGGTAACAATAATTAAAGTTCAAATTTTCTCTTAAGAAAATTGGATAATTTTTCATGTTTACCGATTTTATGACACAACAATGTGTTTGAACAACCTCTACCCCGCATTAGCTGTGTGGAATATTCAGCCTTTCATTAAATTATTCAGTATGATGATCAGAGGAAATGTGCACATACAATGGTACTTATTTTTAACAGTAGGGATATGTCTGTCAAAATATGTAGCATTACCCGAATGCATATCATTACCGTAGACCCTGAAGTAAAAACATGACACATTAAGTTTTAGATTTATTTTAGCGTTTTGTTGGTTAATTGTCACATGCAATAATAAATCCCATTGACAACTACTGTACTGAATTAGCAGAAATCATCCTGATATCCTACAAATGTTAATTGTTGTGCTGTTTGCGTTTTCTTAAAAATGAACATTTCCTTAATTAAACTTCACTTGATTAGACCAATCAATTGTAAAAGTACTATCAATAAGAATCTCAATAAGCCTCTTGAATTATAGGAGTTTATTAAACTACCTGTGCACTGAAAATCATACTTTTATGACTCGCCTGTCATTTAAAAAAAATTATGTAGTTTAATTTGAATAATGGTGCTCATGAACATGCATCAAACATGAAAATGGTTTGCAATTTCTGTGTAGATGTAACGTCACCTCTAAATGAAATGCGTCCCTGATTCATCCATGACACCAGATATGACAATGAGTTTAATTTATAAACTGCAGTCTTTACCCACCTCAGCTGCTTGGATCATGTATATTACGTTTATTTCTGACTACCACCCACCTTATGGTTCTGTACATCGTATTAAAAATGAATGTGTTTATCAGTCAAATTATGGAATTATGGAAATTATTTGTGCAATTTATTTAAATACTGCAGAGTTTATTTATTTTAAACCAAACAGCTATGCTAATAACTGAATACCATATAAATAAATCCTGTTAATTTATCATTCATTCAATGTTAATAATCTTCTATTCAATTGAATAAGTAAGCTATTATTTGTAAGCTAAAAATTATATTAGGTAAAATTTAAATGTTTATTTTGTGTGTGTTTAAGTATGTATGTATCGGTTTCCTTGGAGGGCCACGTAAACTAATTTTCTTTCCCACGGTTTCCAGTTGATATTACGACTTGCAAGACCACTCAAATGTTATACCGGTGTCTGAAGCACAACATTTTGGTATCTTTGGAGTGAGCTAGAACTCAAGGCCAGGGGGCGATGACACTAGTTCTAGTGAGTGATGTCATTAATATTAATGTATACAAGACCAAACCCTCCATTCCTGGCGGGTTTGACCCTTGACCCATACTACCTTACTATAGTTCAAATTTACCGCCAAGCACTGTTTTATTTGTGAGTTCTAGGGAGAGACATGCAAGAACTAGTGTCACCAATCCCGCCATGACCTTGTAAAATGCATTGTAAATACCGCACTATGAGTTTTTAGCTGTCGTAAACGCTCCCACAAATCTTTTCTTTCAATGCTGATATTTTGCGATGCATTCTTTGGACAACTGGTTGTTGCATTAACAACCACTGGGGAGCCTCAATACCCTGCCTTGGTTTTACCCATCAACACATTTAGCCATTCATTTTTAGCATGAAGTAGAGAATCATACGGTGGCAGGCAGAAATAATACATGTTTTATGCATGATCTGAACGGCTGAGGGGGGTAAACTAAAGGGAGGGAGATGGCAGTTTATACATAAAGCTCATTATTCTGTTGGTCATGAACAAATCAGACACGGTTTATTTAAATTAGGTATGAGGTGATGAAAGTTCTGTTGCGCTCGCAAAAATAAATGATGCTCTTCAGGTCACCATTTTTGTGTATTGCACATTGTTGTAAGCTTAATAAGGTTTACCAACAATTTCTGTTTTGGTCGTGTACATATATTGCAGAATCTTTTCAAATTTGCTTTTCTACCTCACCTTTTGTGTTGCAGAATTGGGTCTTTCTGCAGCAGAGTAGCTTTGGGAGTGAGTTATTAGTTTGTGTGTGTTTAGAAGGTATATATCACTCTTAGATTTGCAAAAAGAGTTAAGTTTCCCGAAGCAAATGTATAATCTAAAGAATGTCGATGCAGAAGATTAAAATGATTTTTTTCAATAAAGGACAATACAGCTAAATAAGGGGAAGAAGCAGTTGGTTGATATCACGTGTTGATCTGAGGAAGGGTGGACAGGAAGAGTGGGGGGGTTTGAGGAAGTGCCAAATAGGAATGCAACTTGGGGCAGAGTTAATATCTGTTACGTGTCGGTCTTGTGAAGGAAAAAGCTGGATATGTGAATGCAGTTGTCCACATTGAGGCAATCATGCATTCTCATATAAAATGTATTCATTAGTTTAACAGTTAAAAGGATAGCTGGTTTAATTCCTCCTTGATGACTGAAGTCCCTGGAAGTACTAAAGACAATAGATGCTGTTTGTAGCACATCTTGATGCCTAGAATTTATCAAATTATTTCTACATGTATGTCGCCCCCCCCCCACCCCCAAATGCAAAATGTGGACAATGATGGCGATTTCACAGCAGTCTTGAGTGGATCACAGAATGTGTGGATTACAAAGTTTAACATGCATATAAGACAATGAATTTTGTTGAGTGTTATTGAATTTACGTCTCAAGTCCCTGTTTACTTGTTCATATCATTTGACTCAATGCCTTAAACGGTGGTTTTCATCCCCGGTCTAGGAAGATCACTGGGTAAAAGGAATAAAACTGCATGCTTTATATTTTACACTGCATAAGGATTTTAGCTAATCAAATAATGAACTTGTGCACATGATAATCGAAACTAATGTACTGAAACTGAAGTAACAGAAAAATGCAGCTAATGACACAATGGTGTGTGGGGGGGCTTTCATGGATCTCTCCAGGTGCTGGCCATGCCGTCAAGTGCAAGGGCTGGGAACTTGAAGGACCCTGAGGTGGCAGAGTTATTCTACAGAGAGGACCCAGAGAAGCTCTTTTCTGACCTGAGGGAGATTGGCCATGGCAGCTTTGGAGCGGTGTACTTTGTAAGAGAAAGTGTCGCATCATGGAGCAGCAGAGTGTGGGGAATAATAGGAGAGTAATGGAGAAGGGACAATGGTTGGCTATTGTAAATGCTGAATCAGCTGGGCATTTTATTAGAAGACTGACTGGGCGGTGCAGGTTGAGAGAACTAAGCGTGAATGTTTTCTAGATGATGTTAGCTGAGCCTTTGTGTTTGTCCCATCTGAATCCTCTTTCTGCATTTACTCTCTCTCACTCCAAGGCCCATGACATCCGCACAAATGAGGTGGTGGCCATTAAGAAAATGTCCTACAGTGGCAAACAGTCCAACGAAGTGAGTATCCAGCATTGTGTATGTGTGTGTATTAGAGCTGGGCGATATTGTTTTCCTCGACTATAAATATAACAAATGTTCAATAAAATTAATTTGATTCACGAACTCCCAAATTCCAATCTCACAGGAATAGAGGTATGCATTTTGCAAATTAAGTTGCACGGTGAGAGGCCAGCACATCGTATTGTTTACTGACATTGTCGACAAGAAACTGAAGAAAGGTCACGCACTTTAAGTCATTACGCAACAAGGCTCACTTTACTTACAATTCAAATATAAAGTTATACTTTGTTGACTAAAATTTTACTGCCAATTCAGACAAAATTCAACGTATTAGCGTTAGAGCTATTCAACGTATTTATTTTCCATTGCAAGGGCAAAAGGAATATCTTATATCTTACTGAGCATTCAATGTAGCTGGTACACTGGATCCTTTAGCTGGTATCAGTCTTAGTGTAAATGCCCTTCCCTCGTGACAAATAATTAAGTGATGGTATTAAACCAGCACTCCCACTAGGTCTTCGAAAAAGACTTGCCACTTGGGTTTGTTAAGCAAAGTCTAAGAGCAGCAAAAGTACAAAGAATTGCAAAGCAACCGAGGTGAACGGAGACCTCAAACGGCAATAAGCGTAAACAGTGGAGTTGCCAACAAGTTAGGCTAAATCTATTAAGATAGTTTAAAACCATAATTAACCATCTGGTTTATTCAACTTTCACCCAGGAGCAAAAGTGGGTGTGGGTGGGAATTTTTCGCCATTCTTCCAGAAGAGCATTTGTGAGGTCAGACACTGATGTTGGACGAGAGGGCCTGGCTCACAATCTCCGTTCTAGTTCATCCCAGAGGTGTTAGATAGGGTTGAGGTCAGGGCTTTGTTCCAAAATCTTGTAGAAAGCCTTCCCAGAAGAGCGGAAGCTGTTATAGCTACAAAGGGGGGACCAACTCGAAATGAATGCCTATGGTGTATTCTGTAGGTGTCCCAATATTTTTTCCCATATTGTGTGTGTACACACCTACACACACACACACACAATGGCCAACTTGAAGGTTAAATGTTGAATTGTGACTTTTCTCTCACCTGTATTGTTAAGTTTCAACATTGTCTCCTCTTTGGCAGAAATGGCAGGACATCATTAAAGAGGTTAAGTTCCTACAGAAGTTGCGACACCCCAATACTATTGAGTATAGAGGATGTTACCTAAGGGAACATACAGCCTGGGTAAGTAATGACTCGGATGCATTGATATTTGAGCTTGACAAATTAATTGTATGCATTTAATCGAATGTCTCACTGATGTAGTTATCTTCGGGATTGATGTACGTTAGACATTTACCCAAAGATCAAAATTTTTTCTATAGGTATTGTTTGAAGCTATGTAATAAAGAACCTAAATTTACTGCACTGACAGACTTTTGGTTCATATGTGCCATGCTGTGTATTTCTTTCCTGTTTGTTTATATATATATATATATAACAAATGAGCTCAGCAAATTAAGTTATGTGTAATAATGTGAAATGACACAGGGAGAAAGTATTGAACACGCTTAATACATATTTATTTAATACTTTGTACAAAAGCCTTTGTTGGTAATGACAGCTTCAAGACGCCTCCTGTATGGAGAAACTAG
>JAOYSI010000028.1:1697453-1714792 GCA_025775065.1 Hiodon alosoides | reverse complement strand
TGAAATAAAGAGCACGTCTTCTTGTTAAAGCGGTGTCTGAGTCTATGCTTGAACCCAGCAGAGTAGTAGCACTCCGGCAAAACGCTACAATATATACACACATATATATAGTAAGGTGTTGGGCTACAACATTGATGATAATGATAACATTATTTTAAACTATTTGCATACTTGATACTTGTAAGAGACTTGTAAGCAGCTTAATATGATTGACAGTAGTGTTTAGCCTGTAGCTAGCCTACCTTTCAACAAGCTGAATTTTAATTGGACAATGTAGCTAGGCATGTGTCACATCCAGCTAGCTAGCTAGCTAAATTAAGAATCGCCAATGAGCAAGAGCAAGATGGAGAAAAGAAAAACTGACAATGCTTACCGTTCTTTCCAGCCTGATTGGACAGATATATTTGCATTTGTGGAGAAGTCAGGGTCCACAGAGTGTCTCAATTGTAATGAATGTATTGTGTTGCTCAAAAAGATGAATGTTAAGAGCTATTTTGAGGCGAAACATATAGTGTTCGCCGCAAAATAGCCAAATAAAGCAGGATAAAAGCTTGCGCTGAGCTACAATGCAATGCTAACCGGACAGCAGCAGCTGCTAGCATGGACGAACAAAAGAGGGAATCTGAAGTGCAAGCTGTGCAAGTGCTCTGGAGAACTGGAAAACCATTTACAGATCGGGAATACATTAAGAGCTGCAAGCTTAGTGTTTGCTAGAGAACTGTTTAACGACCGTATAAACATAATTATAAAAAAACAACAAATCAAAAACATGACTTTGTCAGCAAGATGATTGTGAAAAACCCTCTTCTTGCTTCTAGCTCTGTCACTTTCATACCTGCATAGAGCCCACTGAAAGGGGGAGCAGAGCTCTTAGCCATGGGGTACTCTTCAGGGAGAGAGTAACACAAAGGGCAGGGATGCTCCCCTTTTTTCAATTTTCTTCCTTAACCTGTCTGCATTCTCTCCTGATTGGTCTCTGTGGCTATTAGCCTATGAGAACTCATAAAGTTGAGGCTCAGGTTCTAAAATAGTCTGTTAGTTTGACTAGAGTACCAGAGGTAAAGATTGGATTGGATTTATAGGACAAAATATTTCCACACATTTTGGGTTCTATTCTTGGACAGTTAAAGGTCATATAAGACTACGATCCCGGGATCAATCTCGTGGATCTGTGTGTGTTTGGACTAATAAAGTGCCAACTCAATCGTACCTCTGACTGCTCTCTCATATTCCTCTGACCAGGGACCCGGGGCGATAGTTTCATATTTAAACTGGCACCTTCTTACTGAGTACACAAACCTCTTAATTGGAGCTCCTTTCTTTAATAAATTTTAAGTCATTTTGGCTCACCAGATTTAGGAGACACAGATCATTGACATCAGTTAAGGTTGTTACTTTTCTCTTTCCTTGGATGAGTCTACCGATGTGATTAACATAGCACAACTAAGCAAAGTCGGGTGGTATGTGACAAGTGCATGAAGAGAGAACCGATGCAACTAGAGGTGGGGATATGTTGAAATCTCTTGGACTTTGGTACAGAGAAAAAGCTACCGCTGGATAAACTTATATCCGTGTGTACTGATGGAGCACTAAGATATGCCAGGGAATAGAGAAACGTAAAGGATTCGTTGCACTTCTATATGAGAGAAGCGGCCCATCTTAAACTTTTAGTGCATAGTGAGAGTCGTGTGGAGAGGAACTTTACAATATGATGGATGTCATTGGTCATTCGCATTGTGAATTTCATTGTGGCCCAAGCTTAGTTCGCCAGTTAAAGGGTTTGTAGGATTAAGAGGGGAGTGATTATCCAGGGCTGCTACTCCACAGCACTGTGCGTTGTTTTTCCAGGGGAAAAGTGTTTGTCCCCTTCGCTGACTGTTTAAACAAAGTGAGGGCATTTCTGGAATGAAAGGAATGAAATTTTCTGGCTCCTGAAGTTTCACTTTGTGGTGGACATTGTAACTCATTTGAATCACCTCAATGTGAAAAAACATGGCATTGGAAACCCAATCCCTGCAACAGGCAGTCTTTTAATTTTAAACAAAGCTGGAGCTGTTGGACATTAAAATTGGCCGACTCCTGCACTTTGAAACATTGCGAGCGTTCAGAACGGATTCCTTAGCGAGGGACCGCGCTAATCATTTCGACTTCAGGCAGCTCACATCCTGATTTACTAATGTTATTCAAGTCACGTTTTGTGGACTTCCGCAGACAAGCGATTAGTTCAAAGTCATGACTCATCCACATGTGTGTACAATGGATGCACGAAAGCTGAGTTTCATCCCTGGCATCTCCATTGGAGATTTTGAGCTGGAAGCTGCTGAACTGAAGGTGTCGGATGTTCAGGTATCAAAATTTTTCACTTTGAATTCTGACCTGGAAATTTCATGCTCGCCAGCGGGCAGAACAAGCCAAGCAACACAAGTGAGCAACACAAGTGAGCAACACAAGATATAAAAAAACTCCAATGTGAAGACAATCTCACCTGGAACGAACTTCCAAGCACTTTTTGGACAATGCCTTGTGTTAGTGTTGCCGTAATGACAAGGTTTAACAATAAACGTACACATACAAGCAGTCCTTCTCAATCTGAACAACATCAATACGAACCTGCACTCAAGGTTTTTCTGTTTTGGATAAGTATTTCTGCCAAAATAAATGGTGTTCACCCTTCTCCGGTGTGTCTGTCTCCAGCCGCTCTCTGCCTGGGCACGCCCTCGTGTGCTTCAGGGTGCAGTACACTTAATTACTTGTTTACGATGCCCTTCTCTCAACATTTGTGGTGTCTTAACAGTGCTAGAAACCAGAACAAAATATAGTGCTTTTTATGTACAGTTTATCTACAATTAGCTTGGGTGTTACATAATTAAAATAAATGCAGCGTTATTGCCACCTACTGGTGGTATATATTACTAGCAGAGTGGCTACCACCGCAAGTCCAACAATACTGCTTTGTTGTTCCATACGAATTTGCAAATGTTTCTAATACATGAGTCGAGTGTAAACTTTGCTGTGGCTCTTTTGAAAAATTTCTCTCAAATGTTTTGTTTGTATGGCTCTTCTAGGTAAAAAGGTTCCCAAACCATACCAGGGAAATGCCCCCCACAGCATATTACAGACCCCAGACCCCCTCACTGAATTTTTTTCCTTTTATTTTTTCATACAAGCCCTCTCATCGGTTTATTTAATTTAATTTAAATTATAATTTCAAAAACATTTAATAAAAAGAGGAGAGGACTTGAATGAAAACAGAGGTTTTCCAATAATTCAAACCCAACCCAAACCCAAACATTCAAAGTGAAAAAAAAAATGACAAATGAAAAAATCTAATTAAATCTACTTGGAGAGGATTTAAAACAAAAATTACATTCTGTAGCGCCATATTTCTTCAATATAACTTCAACATAGCCAGAGACACTAAATCAGTCAGTTTATACCAGTGATAACCAGTGCTTAACCCTACCTTGAATCGATTCCTGAGTCACAGGACGCAGATGTGCATAGACTTCTTAGTAGATTTACATTAAATACAGCTTACATGGCGTCAGATTGTGATGTGCTTGCGTTCCTTTAAAATATGATTGCATCAATGTTTACATAAAGTGTTTAGTTATTATGGTCTATTTCAGAGACCTTTTTTATATATTTAGATCTGAAATGTGTGTCATTGGTGGACTTTTAAACCTACATGATACAATGTGCATGAGCCAATGACAAAATGACACAATCTCTCTCAGAGAGCACAAGCTATAAGTTTTTATGCACTCGGGACGTTGTGAGAAAGTAACTTGTATGACGGAATCCATGATGTCATGTGACATCTTGTTACAGTTACTGAGTGAACACAGCTGATTTTACCCAAGTGTATTTCACATGTCACTGAGCAAGCCGTTAGCGATGAATATTATTTAATTTATATAATAATTATAACTAATTATTTCAAATAATGATCTCCCTTCTCATTATATTTTATATATCTGAAAAGCACTCTTATAATAAACTATATTATCATTTTCAGCGTATTGAAAATTAACTCTAAAGTATACTAACTGAAGGAGCCCAAGCCAGTCACTACAGACCATCGTGGCATTAAACCAATGGAGATTATAGATATCTGTGTGCGACACCTTCCACGCATGTTTCCATGGCTTTCCGCATTAACATTTACAACAAATACACCATTACTAACCATGAAACCACCCATCAGCAACTTACTTTCTGACATTTTGAAACACCCAATACAATTACCTGCTATCATTTTTTTCAAGCGGTCATTATAGGATATATTTTCACATCATCATTCACTCGTGATATGCAGGTTTACATGTGGAAATGGGGGTGGGTTTCACATCTTGACGTAATTTTTTCACCACTTATTTGTGTTGGATGCCCCTGTGGGCATTTAATTCAGCCACAAATCAGATTTTCAGGGGCCAAACAAGTTAATAACATTGCATGTATACTCCCACATTTTCATTTTATTGGGAACAAAGGCACCATTTGTTAAAAGAGGTTAAAATTAAAAGACATATCCTCATTTAACCTTTGCTGATATGCCAAAGTAACTGAATTGGATTTTATATAATATTTCAGTGCTATGGTCAGGAAGACTGAATACGGATGACCAAGTGTTTCACACTGGGTCCATCAGACAGTATTTATTTAAAAAAATCAGAAAATCCCCAGATACATCTCATCTGAAACAACCTTGAAAATCCATCATACATCATTGCCCATGGACAATCCCATGAGGCTGCTGCATGCGTTTCATCACAGGAGAGAAGAAATGATAATGAACTGTTTTTTTTTTTTAATGAATTCCTGTATTGCAGCTGAATGTTAGATCTAACTTATTGGAATCAGTGGCCAATATATGTCTGACTACGTACACAATATCTCTATGACTGAAAATGGGTGAAAAAGATCCACCTTCACTTAAATTTTTAAACAACATAAGAAGTATACACCCTTAAGAAATTGAAAATCTCATCCTGACCTACCTTCTCTTTCATCTGCCAGAAGGAACCAGGGAAGTTGGAGTGGCATGCAATATTTGTGAATCATTTGAGGATGGGGCTCTGATTTAGATATCTAAACTTGATGACTTACGACTGGACCAAATAAAAGCCAAAAAAAAAAAGCCTTTGCGTTGTGGTAGAGGTTACGAAAAGTTTCCCTGTATTAAAACACAAGAAAAAATCCTTCGAAATTACATAGGACCAAATCAAGCCCTTTTCAGCCTTCAAAAAAGCCATATTAAGTGTGGTGGAGACAGGCGTGTGAACTGCTATTATTAAACCTTTATTTTTTTAATTCTTACTTTGTCTTTGATCAAGGTACTTATTCAGCACTGTGATGAATGTAGACCATCATTAAATGTAAAGTAAAATTGATTATTTTGAATACCAAGTTTCTTTGTGCCCTATTTTGGCCCAAATTAAAAAAAGAAGAGATAATAGATTTGAAAGATCTGAATATAATAAAATGTAAGCATGAGCAATAGAGAGAAAACAAGCATACGGGGATTTTTCCTTGTTGTGAAAACAGTGTTTTTAAAGACTGTAGTGAGAGAGGGCTAATTTTGATAATGCCTTAACATAATTACCTTTGATTGAGTTTGTTTTATCTAGCATATTTTTGAGAAAAATAATGATTTTCTAATGATTAAACATATTTTCTCCTCGAACAATTTTTACTTCACTGCATAGTTTATTCTACATTTGTTGTGCCTGTGTGTGCATGCTTGATTTTATGTCATGCTAAACAAGATGAGCTAGAATATGGATTACTGTTTCAGCATCACATTCAATAGAAAAGCAATTGTTTAACTTTTAGATAGTTTTTCCTTTTTTGATCTTATTTCTCCTCAGGAGACGATTTCTCTTAAGACAAAGATTCATTATTTAGCTGTAGTCATAATGATGATGATGATGCTGCTTATTATTATCATTATTGTTATTATTATTATTATTATTATTATTATTATTATTTATTGATAATAATATTATGTAGCTATGCACTTATCAATGCAATGTCTCTTATGGTTGTGTGAAGGAATAAATAATAGAGAAAACTAAAAAATCAATCCACAACACAATAATTTATATCAATTGAAAGATCTACTTAATGCCTTTCTGTAGAAATGGTTTTCATTTCTGATTTGAGATTCATATTGATGACCAAAAGTTGCCATTCCCCAGCTATCTGTGTTAATTATATTTTAATATAGATTTAAGTAATCTTACCAATATGAAAATAACTTACAGCCTTCACCAATCTTTCCTGGTAATATAAGTAAATTAAATAGTTAATTGTGATTTTAAATCCATGGCTAATTAAAATGATTTAATTAGACTTATTTAATAATTCATCATTTAAATAAGTAAACTTTAGACTGATCTGACCCCATGCAAGTTTCTAATTTGGCAGTATAGTTCTGCTCGCCTGGATCCACTCAATAATACTTTTCAAATTTTTCACTTCCAACTGACAAATATCTGAGAATCTTTAATACAAATTATGTTCTGAAAAACAATGTAAAAATGTTTTTTCTAACTGAAAAAAAATCAAATGAAAGAAACGCTGCTTATCTAGTTTGCATAGACAAGTTTTATACCTTTTGTTTGGTGCCTAGTGAGCCATGTAACCATTCACAGAGGATGATATATCGGATAGCACATTAAATTACACTAACCTTCTTTAAAATTCATGGAGTGGAGAGAAAAGAGTTGACTGTGGCAGGCTGCTCCCTCTCATCCCTTGACAGGGGAACTAGATTTCCCCCTCCATGGGAACTTCTGACACCCTGATCTTCTCCTGACAGACACGAGAGAACCTTATTTCCAGGTCACACCTTAGATCTCATGGCTTTGAGGCAATAAATTAGTCATAATTTGCAGTTTTTAAGGCCAGATCAGTTCTAGATATTGTACATTAGAATTAAATGGACTCTGGCTCACTATTTATGGTTTCTATTAGCACACCATTTTATTACTTATTTCCTCAGTACAATACTGTTTATATAATTGGGAACTTATAGCCACTGTTTGTCCTTATTTCAGAGTATTGCACTGAATTGCACTATATATAGTCGTTTTGTAACGATTTATCTTGACATGGTCACCTGCTATGAAAACAAAAACCACAACAATAATTTGAAATGTGCTTTTGGGTCACCATTTCATAGGGCTTCATGGCATGAAAAGTATAAGCATGGTTGTTACCTCAAAAATGCAATGGTAATGATCTGTAACATTAGTTGAGATAATGTAACGGTTTGAATTAATTGACATTAGGTCTTAATTAAATGCACTAAATCATTTAACTTGTTTGGAATTATGAGGTTAAAACATTCACCACCTTCTTCTGTACACTAGTTTTTATACGCTAATTAGCTTCACAGTATTTGTAATTCTACGTTCAAGTGCACTCGTAAAGTTTCAAACTCTAAAAATTACTGCATAGTCACAGAACTTGCCAACTTTGACCTTCAACTTTACATCTTTCAATGGCCAAAAACATGGGGTGACCTTTGGATCTAAAAATATTCTACAAAAAAACCTGTTTAATTTTGAACACAAGAAATGGTTTGATGTAATACATTCTGCATAAACCCCTTGAATGTGTCATGATATGCAAATCACAAACCTGAGAGACAGCATTAGAAGAAACAGTGTTTCTTTAATTATATGAGCAGATATACATATAGATCGGGACTTAACTTAATAAAACCCCAAATTTAATAAAAAATAAATCTTCTAATCGCATATAATACAATTGTATTAAATAAGGTTTTCTGTTTTTTCAAAGAAATTTTAATCTTATAATCTTATAGTAACAATAACAATAACCCTTCCACGTTATAAAAAGGTGTAGCAGCCAATAATGTAATAACTATCGTTAATGTAATAACTGCAAATAATGTAATACATTTTTCGTTTTTAATGTAATAAAAGTCAATAATGTAATAAATTACCAATAATGTAATAAAATTTCTGAACCAATAACGTAATAACTTTTTGCCCATAATGTTATAAGTTCTTACATTATTGGCTGGCTATTACATTATTGGCTGGGTTCATAAAACATTTTTTAAATTGTAATAATTGGAGCCGATAATGTAATAATATACTTATATCACTGTGTGTTTAAGTTTTATTTATTAAGTGTCAGACTTGCAGAACACTTACCCTTACTGGTGCTTCTTTCAATAGCTGCTCAAAAAACCTGACCAATCCTGACCCCTGAATCTTAGTCCTAACTATAAGAAAACGGACACACACACACTCTCTCTCTCAAATGAAGTGGGAGCACACATGTTTGCAAACACAATAACTCAAACAAATCTATGCCTCTTTCAATATGCTGTATTTTCGTATAAAAAATACCACCATTTCATTCCATGAAAAATATAATCTTTAATCAAGTGTTTTTAAATAACTTATTGAACCAAACTGGCACAACTTTCAACCTCTTAATGAAAAATTCTAAACTATAAAATATAGCATAACATGATCTACAAATATAACTTTGGTAACACATATTTCAGCTTTATAATGACTAAGAACGGTTTGAGGTCCCTTTTTTAAAGAAACTGTGCTGTACCTTTGACAAAATGGGTTAGCTAGAGGTCCAGGTTCAGGGTGAGCTAGAGGGCCAGGTTCAAGGTCAACCAGAAATCCAGGTTCAGGGCCAGCCACAAGGCCAGGTACAGGGTTAGCCAGAATGGCAGGTTCAGGGTCAGCCAGAGGGCGAAGTTGGGGGTCAACTCCAGTAGGTAGATCTGTTTTTCTGAAAGACACTTTATGACTCTCTGCCTCCTGAATGGCCTGAATATAAGGAAAAATTGGTCCATTTAAACTTACATAATGTTCCCCGTGTCCCTCAGCAAAATGTCCAAGAACCAAAAATCTTTCACAATATCAACTGGATGGTGAGATAACAGAGGTTGCATCCAAACCAAGAGCTGACACAACAACAAACTGAACATGGAATATCTGAGAGGCTCTTTGAAGAGTTATGTGGTCGCCATATGTGCCACGTTGTGCTAAATAATCCCCCCATGTCCCCGCCACATACTCAGAAAGTGGCATCCCATCCACTCCATGCGGACGAAATGTTAGATCAGCTACGATTTCTTCTTGCAATGTTGACACACAATGGAATATTTCAATGGTCGCCAATTGGTCAGCAACAGCAGCAAATTGGCAACTGTCATCTGGAATTGGATCTAAACAAATGTTCAGGTTTGATGATTCAAAATACTCCAATCTCTTCTCATGTGTGTAAAGAATTAGCAGGTGGGTTTGCTGAACTTTTTTGGGCTGAGATTTTTGGCACTGCTTTTCCTCCAGTCTTGTGACACAAGTCACATCAGATACCGAAAAACACTTTTGTGTTGTACTGGGGCTATTGGGCATATGGAACTAAACCTTATATTTGTGCAACTTTAGGTTTTCTATTCTACAACTAAACCTGGTAATACAGAGTTGCCTTTGTGAAACTCTACGATTATAGCTCTTCACCCTGACCAACACATTGTCATATACCCTGTATATAGAGGCTTTATGACTTCCAGACAAAGCAGCGTTGTGTTGCCGTTCGAGCCCTTCTCCTAATCTTCATTCAGTTATCCTCAAACAAAAGCCTATGCTTTAACCGATTGGACTGCCTATGGCTTTTTCTTCTATAGGACACCTGCAAAGGAGACATCCAACTTAAAACCTCCTTTGGGTCTTAGTTCATTATCCTGGCATAAATTGGTGAATGCCGACCCAGTTAGCTCCTTCTTCAATCAATCAATCAATTTATTTTTATGTCACAAAGACGCTTTACATATAGAAAAATACAATATGTCCCAGGCCTGACCCCCCAAAAGCATGCCATTGGCAACAGTGGCAAGGAAAATCTCTCTAGGCTGGCAGGAAGAAACCTTGAGAGAAACCTGGCTTGATGGGGGAACCCATCCTCCGCTGGCCGGCAATAGGAGCTGAATTAAAGAATCTAATGTCCATAGTGTGTGATGCCCTCCAGTAGAGGAGTTACAAAACATTATAATATATGGGGCCCGGATGGCTGGAATCCAGTCTAAAGGTCCACTGGTTGCTTTGGTGAAAGTGATGCAGTCCTGCAGGATACCTCATGTGATTGCTTGAAAGAGAGAGATAGCACATAGTTAATGCTTACCTATGGAAGCAGGATGATCTCAAGTTAGATCTCCTTGCTGATAGTTAACTAGGTCCTACATAATCTTTTTCCTCAGTACACGGTGGCTCCTCTCAACTTTACCCTGGCTCTGGGGATGATATGGTGTGCTCTGAATAATTTTCACCTGAAGGGATTCCATGAGTTTTCGTACTGCACCTTTGAATTCCTTTCCTTGTTGTAAAATCTTTGGTGGACTACGTTCAGAGTAAATGTCCTCAAGATGTTTGGCAATATCAGCCCAGTGTTTACTCTTCAATGGTCTTAGCCATATGCATCTGCTAAATACATCTACTATGGTCAGGATATACCTATATGTGGCTTGGCCATGCGCAACTCTCCATTTGCCCATGTCAAGAAGGTCAATCTGGTGGCGATCTTGAACTGCTTTGGCTTTAATGGATTTTGGAGTGGTTTTTTTTCCAAATATCGTCTTATGCAGATGGTAGCGTCTTGACCTGTCCAATGTGTCTTGTACACTAGCTTGACTGATGCCAGAGTATTCTTATCCGTTATCCGTTATCCGTTTGGCCCTTACACTGGCATTCCATGGCCACATGAAACTTGTGGTACAGGAGCAAGTCTTTCAGGTTGATAGTCTTGTAGAAGACCAGCAATTGAACACCTTGGCTCTGAGGAGATCTTCCAACAAAAATAATTCCTCCAGAGGTATTCTGGGTCTGTTGTGCACAGCAGTGGGGAAATTATTACATATTATCAGAGAAATAGCCCCATTCACAAACAAAGGAAGACACCAAGAGGGTGTTGGAGCAACAGCCCCCTTTATGATCACTTTCACAACCACAGGAAGACAGTCACTAATTACTGTCCAAAATTGAAAATTGGCAGTAAATTAGGAGCATGTTCATCTAAGGTTTGACAACATGCAAGAGTGCAGCCACTAACATACTCAGGATTGCAAGTGCGAAACAGCAACATGACCATGTACAGCGGAGAGTGTACATCAGTGCAGCAGCTAGCAAACTCATGACTATCTGTAGCTGACAGCGTACATCAGTGCAGCATGACTACCACCAAAAACAAAAAGCGACACCCCTAGCACAATGGGTGTTAACAGAAAGTGCTAGGACTTTCACCTACTTGTACTAACCTTGCTAACCGGCGCCAAGAGATACAATAGATTCATTCTTGATCACATGACCACCACTTAACCATTTAAAAAATTCCAGAAAGTACTATTCCTGCTGAAGAAAGTAGGGAGAAGACAACATGGAATGAGTGCAACAGGGACCACGTCTTCCTGCAAGCCCATGCTGAGTCTCTTCAGCTCCTCAGTTTATGCCACAAAAGTCCTTTAAAAGAGGGTCAATTTGGCCCAGTTTGACGAAACCACTGCCAGATCCAACAAATCAGCTAAGGAATCTCTTTTGAGTAAAACTAACAAAAAAATCTAGAGTACAACTTATATGAAAAAAAAGTAGTCCAATTCTTTCTCTGAAGAGATATCTATGATGCAATTTAGCCTGGTTTTAAACTCAGCTGTAACAGAGATGGCATTTAGTGTTCAATGGTAAGCTCTTGTGAACTGATTGCAGCGCAAACACAGTCCTTGTGTGCCACGATTGAGACTCCTCAGATTTTTTTTTTTTTTTAAATAGACTTGAAGGCTGTTCAAAATCGCTTTCTCTAGGTTTCGTCATGAATTACTGGATTACAGACAACTTCCTATGATTGGCACAAAACCCTTCAAATAAAGATGGTACACTTTATTCTTAACCATCATAGCTTATTTTTGAGATACATTGTAGCTAAGAACTATTTTGGTGTAAAAATGACCCATATTGACCCTTAGGAACACTTAACTACCTAAATACAAATCATTTCCAAAAAAATGGGCAGACGTGAGCATTCTATTTCCATAAAGATTAGAACAATCCAGCCCAAACCTGTGTTAATTTAAGTCTCCACTAATCTCACGCTATTCTCTCAGTGGACCCTATTACCCATCTCACACTAATAGGATTTAAAATGTGAGTAAACTGAATTCTGAGAGCGAAAACTGATGATGGTAAGGACTTAATTAAGCACCAGTGTGGCCTAGTGGTTGAGGCAGAAGTTTGCAGGTTCATACCACTGCACTTCTGTCATACCCTTGATTAAGTTACTTAACTTGAAAAGCTTCAATCCATGTAACGGAGCGAACTCACTGTTCACAATGAATTTTTACTTTCCCTATATATATATATATATATATATATATATAATGTGGGTTGTCCAGAATTGTTGTTGTAAGTTCATATGGTAAAAGTACGTTTTCTAAAGTAATTTCAATTTTTTTGTATTTTGAGTTTCTGTATTTCATTGTGGTCACGTTAAGAATGACAAACTGTCAGTAACAGGAAGTTACGTCATGTGAGTCATGATCTGGAAGTAAATAAGCATGACACAGAGAGTTGTCTTGTTTTATCTAAGTTAAACCAGATAATCCTAAATACATCTTATGCATTTGGTAGCATCTTGGGTATGTATCGTTTGTTTTATTGTTATGTAGAATTGAAGATCATTATTTTTGGAATAAAGAAAAAATAAATAAATAAATAAAAAATGTTAGGAAGTTTGATTCTAGAAGCTCTGAAGAAATACTATTGCCAATGTCTACACTGTTGGTCATTGGATGTTCATATAAGACTAATTACAAGTAAATACATGAATAGATTATTGATTATTTATGTTAAAATATGGTGCTATATATTACATTTGAAGTTAGATATACAATGAACACATAAAACCTGTAGCAGTAATAAATAAAAAAAACCAAAGGGATTTCATTAGATTTATGGTATATTTTACATTATGTATATCTGTATAAAAAAGCAAGCATAGTAATGATTATGGTTTTTGTATGCTTAAGTTTCATGCTTTCCTTGCAATTTCAATATACCTGTGGACAAGAGGTCAACTGTCTTCAGAGTCTTGATGTTTGGAAGGCATTTACCTGACTGTCAAGCTATATACACAACATATACCGAGGACAGCACAAGAATATTTAGGTGAAAATCATTAACAGATATTTTAAAAGACTGCATATCCTGGTAAACTAATCGTAACCTATAAAAACCAGTGGTTTAGGGCAGTGTTTCCCAAACGGGGATACGTGGGCAGTCCCCGGGGGGTACGTTAGAAGATTTTCAAAAAAAAATATTGGGAAAAATATTTCCAAACAATTCATATAAATTAAATTTAAAATTTACTTAAATTTTTTTACTTTAGTTTTGATGTGTATTTTTTATTCACCCTGGCGACTTCCAGCCAATTGACGCGCACACGCTCCTCCGTGGCCACCAAAATAGTCACTCTGATTTCAGGTAACAGGCAGCTATCTTTGAGTAGAAGTAAAACACTAGCTATGGGTCAATGGCTGAAAAAAATGCACTGTTCCAAGCAACAGCAACGCTAGTGGCAGGTCAAGTGAACATGTGGAGAAAAGAAAGAAAGTTGACAAGTCAAAGTGCCGTCAATTTCATGAACAGTGTGTCCTCTTCGGTTTCACATCCATACCTACAGAGCCGCCTCAGCCACTGTGTTTCCTCTACAACGATGTGCTCTCTAATAATAGCATGAAAGCAGCCCATTTACAACAGAACCTCAGTACCAAGCGTCTTTTCTGTGTGGGTAAGACAGCAGAGGTTTTCCATAGATAGCTGTCGGAATTTAAGGGAAGTCAAGAGAAATTAAAGAAAGCAACTGCAGTATCAACCAAGGCATTGGAAGCCTCATATGCTGTGTCCAAAAAGCCGTTTACTATAGCTGATTTTGCCTGCTGCTGTTATTCTTGCAGAAACAATGATTGATAAGAAAGCAGCTGATGCCGACGAGTGGAATCACTGTATCATTCACAGGGAGGCACTGGCCAGCAAGCAAGTCCTGAGTTACATGATGTTTTGAATGAATCAGTGAAAGTGATTAACTTTATCGAGTCCTGGCCTCTGAATCACAGACAAGGCTCTGTCATGACAGTGGGACTGAGCACCAGCAGCTACTGCTTCGCAACGGCATACATTGGCTATCGAGAAGGAAACACTACAGAGGCTTTTTGAGCTGAGCGACAAAGTGCTTTTTTGTCAGAGCACTCACACCCCCTTGTGGCTCTGCTTGAGGACAGACTGGGTAGCCCGCTTTGCCTATCTTGCTGATGTGTTCAGCAAACTGAACAACCTGAATCTAACTCTGCAAGGTAAAGACACACGCATTCTATGTATGACAACGGGTGGATTCATGAAGAAGATCAAACTCTGGGAGAGAAAATTTGAAGATGGGGACATAAGTTAGACCATAGCTTTAAGATGAGGTACTCAGAGACAACCCTGTCACAGTTCTGGTGTGGAGAAGGAATATCCTGATTTGGGGAAACATGCACTAAATTAACTGCTGCCATTTGGATCTACATATTTATGTGAAGCAACATTTTCATCAATGACCATAATCAAGACCAAGCACAGGAACAGATTCAACTTGAAGAAAAGCCTGATACTGCTGTTGCCACACTGCCCCTGAGACTGACAAAGCTTATGAGTGAGAGACAGGGTCTCATTGATTGGTGAGTCCTCATGTGTCATACGCAAGTCTATACATATGGGTGATATTGAGAGTAGGCTGCTACTGTGCGTTTAAAATTTTGTCTTTGTTTTTGAATAACTGGTCTGGACTCTTGAAGATGTGAAAAAGTCATACAAATATTAAACTGATAAAAGTATGAGTATTATAATAGCAATACATTATCATGTTTTACAGGTAAATGAGAGACAGACAAATAATATTGATATTAACCCACTGGTTAAGGGCATCAACTGAATGATGAACTATTACAGACAACAATCCAATCATTTATAGGTTGTGGCTTTGTAGAAATTAACTTTAGTTGTAAACCTAAACTTCTATTTCAGTCATACAGAATGATTTTGGCTTGATTTATGGATATGTGTAGACAGATGGGTGACACATTAATGGTAAAACCTACAGTGAGGGGGTCCGGATGCTCTTTTATGCCGCGGAGGGCATTTTCCTGGAATGGTTTGGGTCCCCTTGTCCCCTTACTGTAAAAGGGAAATTGCACATCATTCAAAATGTTTTCTTTATCCCATGCTGAAACATTTCTATCATAATGGGAGTGGTCACTTCCAGGAGGATAATACCTCCATCCATAGGGCAAGAGGTGAAGGGTCACTGAATAGTTTGATGAGTTTTAAAATTATGTGTCATATGCTATGGCCTTCGCAGTCACCAGATCTCAGCCCAATCGAACATCTATGGGAGACTTTGGACAGCGCAATCCTCCACCATCATCAAAACACCAAATTAAGGAAAGATCTTTTGGAAGAAAGTGTTCCTCCAGTACAGTCCCTCCAGTAGAGTTCCAGAGACTTGTAGAATATGTGCCAAGGTGCACTGAAGCATTTTTCCATGAAAAATGTATGAATAAATTATTTAGATTTGTTGTCCCCTGTTATATTAGTCCTTGAAATAGCAACACATCCAATAGCTCTGCAGCATACTTCACAGTAAAATAATGAGCTACTTAACCCATTCTAGTCAGTTTGCTATTGTGTTTGGAATGTTGCCATGGCCCTGAAAGTAATGTGTTTTTTTTTATGTGTTAATCTTTTAAATAGTGGTCTGTCTCCATATTTGTCACATTTACTTTGTTGCCGTATCTGCGTTTATTATTTATTTATTATATTTATGTGTATTTTTCAATATTTTATAGCAGCATTATTAAAACATACTGATTATTGTGTGCTCTAGTTATTATAATTACCATTGTCTTCTACAACATAAATTATTTTAACTTAATTGTTTACAGAAAAGGACAACACTCTTTCACCTCCTCAGTCCTGCATAAAACATCATGCTCTGCAAAACATCCTGTTTCAGACTACAGCTCATCTCAGAATGTTCTATGATATAATAACAAAAAACAGAGCAACCTGCCTAAATTGGTTATAAAGACATTAGGGAGGCTTTCAGGGATCCGTTTTGGAATGGGTGGAAGCACCCATATAAACTCTCCAATACTGAAGTAAAAAGTGAAACTCGCTTGCTTTGCCTTTTCTGTTTTCTACTCATTATGGCTGTTAAGTTTGCAGTACTGCTTTTTTGTCCTCAGTTGATTTAAAAAAAAAAAATCATGAAATCATGTGGAAGTACACAAACTGGGTGGATGCTGGATGATCCCTTGAGGGATTTATCTTTATCTCTAGCTAGTTTGCTACCTAAGTCATGGACACACCTTCCTATTTTTAAAGTATTGAATTTTCAGTAATATTTATTTAATTTGTTAAAGAGGGTCAGTGCCTTTGCTCATACATAAGGTTGGACCAAGTTAAACGGATCTTTTAGCACATTATTTCACAAGGAATAAGAGCTTACCTACTTAGCTCTTTTCTTTGGGCAGTCATCTGAAACTACAAACTTTGGTATGTCGCTCTGGATAAAAGTATCTGCTAAATGACTAAAATATTTGGGAGACATTGTATTGCTTGCAGATGCCTCAGTTCCGAGGTAACTCCAAATCAGAAATAAATATTCTCTCACACTCATTCTGGCCTCTGTCATTAAGGAATCGTATGTAAGGATTTGTATGTTTTGGCTAACTCTGTGATGGTAGGCCAATCAATACAGACTTAAAATACATTTTTTGCTGGTTTGTGGGAGATGGTTATTTAATAAGTTAAGTTACTCCTAAAAGTTCAGAGAGACTTGGTTTGTATTTGTTTTGGTTTATGTTTTAGTCTTATAAAAGCTGAATTGAATTTAATATTAATCAACTCATTCATTCAAAACATGTTTTTTAAGATGGTTTGCTAAATATTTTTACAGTTTTTCCAATTTGGAATAGCCATTTGTGGTAATGCTTCTCAGATTGTTGCTGATACTCCTACCACCTACCAGTATGAATACTATCCTTCAATCAAGGCACTTTTCCCTGCTGCAGGCTACGAAAGAGCTTTAGCATCAATTGGAGAAGAGGCGCATCCCACTCGATAATACTGCAAACCAAGTTAACAGGAGACGCTTATTAGCGACTGTTACAACCCGCTGGCTCTGGGATGGGAAGTTGTTTGTTTTGTGTGCTGTGCCATATATTGTGTGCAGGTCTGAACTCCCTCCCAGAGAAT
>JAOYSI010000028.1:1647136-1687570 GCA_025775065.1 Hiodon alosoides | reverse complement strand
TTCTTTTGCACTGCCCGCTCTGCCTTTATCAAGGCGGTCGTAAGCGCATGTGCGAAATAAAGAGCACGTCTTTCTGTCAATCGGTGTTTAACTCCATGCTTGAACCCAGAGTAGTAGCACTCCGAGAAAACGCTACAGTATCCTTTACTGAGTGAGTTGTTTAAAGGCTATTGTCTTTAAAGACTTTGTCTTTACCCCCAACATTGCGGCAAGCCTCTATATAACTACTGTTGAAAAAAAATAAAAAGTGCTCTAGAGTGCAGTTCATATCGTCCTAAATCCCTCCTTAAAGCAGACTCTAAAATCCTTGCTAAGGGCCGAGCCCATCGTCTTGAATCAAACCTTCTTTGTATAATTACCTCGGACCAGACAGGGTTTGTGCAGGGTAGACTTCCATATTTTAACCTTAGATAACTGTTCGATGTTCTATATACTCCTACTTCACCTGTGCCTGAGGTTGTTGTTTCACTTGATGCGGAAAAGGCATTTGATCAGGTGAGTGGGATCATTTATTTGCTACTCTGCACAGGTTTAGCTTTAGTCATAATTATATTTCATATTCATGTTATTTCATATTATATTTCTATATTCCTCCTCTTTAGCCACAGTTCGTACAAACAACACGCAGTCTGAGTACCCTCTCCACCGTGGTACAAGGGTTGCTCTCTTTCGCCCCTTCTCTTCGCCATTGCAATTGAACCTCTCTCTATATCTTTGCATGGTAAGCAAGATATCAAAGGTTTTATTCGAGGGGGTCAGGATTAGAAGGTATCTCTTTATGCAGATGATGCATCAGCTACATTTGAGCAATTTAGTTGTTTTTCGAGTTAAAAATTTAATTTACACTAGAGTGAACTCTTCCCTATAAATTCAGCTTCCCAGCAATGCCCTCTTAATAACTTCCCCTTCAAAATAACACTCAATGACTTTACCTATCTGGGTATTTCAGTTACACACTCATACAATAAACTTTTTCAATCAAATTTTACTCCCCTCCTTGAATGTATTAAACAGGACTTTATGCGGTGGTCCACTCCACTACCTGTCCCTTGCTAGCCGGATTAACTCAGTCAAAATTAAAACACACACTAAAATACTGTACCTTTTTCAATGTATTTCTGTTTTTCTAATGTATATATATATATATATATATATATATATAGAAATTGATCTAAAATCTAAAATATCTAAATACGATCTAAAATTTTTAATACTTTGCTAGTTTTGCTTTGCCCCTCTCTATCAACATTGAGAAGCATGAAGATTTTGAAAAGAATCTCGCAGATTGCCTCGTGTGCATCGATGTGATTGCCTCGTGTGATTTAGTATATTGCCCTAATCTTATTTTTCACATTTCTTTCATTTACGTTCGGCTTAGTCTTTTCCACAATTCAGTTTAAATATGTGTTATTTATCCCACTTTATGTTATGTAGTATCAAAATGAGAAGTGTACCTACAAACCTGTATTTGTTTGTATTGTGTACCAAATTCTGACAAAAATATAATCTCTTACTATCTCCTAGTTTCTACACCAAGTCCAAGTCCAGTTATTGTGTCCCCAAAAGATTTCCAGGAACAGAATTCCGAATTACATTTAGAGCCAATAATTATTCTGTGGATTAGGGTCATGCAAGTGTTTCAAACATAGTAAAGGAAAAAGTCAGTACTGCAACATTTGGAAAAAAAAAAGAAATGAGGCAAACAATACATAAAATCCAGCCAAAAAATAATACAGCGCTATAAAAGCTCAAAATGTATTAATAACGTTACAGAAAAAAATAATTGAGGCACGCAAAGTTCAAAAATACTTTTTCAGAAATAAAATACAGAAATACAACTGAAGTCATTTGAAATGTAATTTGCCAACAAAGTGCAATAAACATATGTAATAAATCTCCAGTGATGTCTTTTGAGTGAGGAACTGTCTCTGATGGAAAGGACCTTCAAGGCTCATCCATGCCATCAGCCCAAGAGTAGCTGTAAGAGTCTATTCTTTCCCTGGGACAGAAAGGGCGAGGGTTACCCACAGCTGGACCAGGACACAAAGAAGTATCTGTCTGCTTATACTCTCTCAAAGATTACACGTTGCTCACTCCTGACTCAGTTATTACATTTTACTAATATGAGCTATAAACATTTTTTTGATTGTGACCTTGCAGGTGAGAATTCAGAATGTTGGTGGTCAAAATGTATTATCTGTCTAAGTATGCCAGGAGTCCCCCTCTTATCACTTGCTCAACATTGTGTAAAACTGGCAAAGCATCCTGACACAAGCCTGTGAGTTCTCAGTGAAGTCTTTCTCTCTCTAATGCAGCAGTCCCCTGGGATGTCTCACAGAAACAGTGCAATCATACCCAAACTGCCTGTTTGTCAGGGCTAATGGGTCTGTGACTAAATTGAAATGGCACACTTCTCCTCATTACTATTCTTGTCAGTGAAGCGCTGTCAAGTTGTAAAGGGAAATCTAACGTAAATCTGGGTAGTAGGATTCTTGTGACATCTCACTAGAGGGCATGATTAAGGACACATTGTTAGCTTGTGGGGTGAGGTGGGATGGTGAAAAATCAGGAGGGAAAGGCAAAAAATTTACATAAAGATTTAAAAGCCCCTAGGGGTTTCACCCTATTGCCCTGCTGGTAAAATAAAGGGCAAAAGAAAAAAACAAAAAACAAAACAAGATTTAAAGATTTACCAGCATTCCTGGCCCTGTAAATGTTCAAATCCCACTACAAGGTGATTTAATGTATATATAATGTGGCAACTCTGGCTAATGTGTTTATTCAGATGCTGCTGGAGTGGCTTTAATAACGGAAGTTTGTTTGCTTTTTAGAAGATCAATTTTTGCCTGATGTGTGGTTGGTTGAAACATTTCATGGCCAAGCAGAAAATTCATAAGAATGCACACGAAACAGGACACCTGGAACGACAAAGAAGGGTGAGTCGGATGGCATGCCTTCTTCTGTAAAAGAGTTCAGTGTGATAGAAATAATCCAGCAATTTTATTACACTAAATACATTTGAAGTTTTAACATAAATGTTGCATTATTGATGATTCAAGCTGCAACACTTTTAACCACTTTATTTGCTTTATTCCTACCTTGTAGAATGCCAAATGGGAAATTAGATTGCAACAGCTTTTAAGAGATGTTTAGATTTGTATTTTTTGGATTGTAAGCAAGCATTTACCTTATATTTATGTAAGGTATATTTCTTCTATGAAGAGATGAGAAATACATATTTAGAATTCTGGCCCTTCTCTGAGCTGAATTTATTTATTTTAGGTTTTCTTTGAGTTGCTCGAATCGTATCTTATATTTCTAAGGAATGTATGCAATGAATGGATATATCAAAATGCTCTGTGGGATTTCACACCTTCTATGAGGTAAGTTATTTGGACAGAAATATATGCATTGCTTTTCCTTTTTAACTACCTGTAAAATATTCCGGTACCGTCTTCTTTCTCAGTTACTTGTTTGTAGTATCTTGCCCTTTTATATGTTCTCATTCCTTTTTATTGTGGCATCTCACTCTTGCAACTGGATTACATCTAAATGCTAAATGATGAGAAAATATTTTCCAGTAGGTGATCTCATAGGGGTTATTTTGTTTTTGTTTTTATAAATTTGGAATCACCAATTACTTTTCCTTGTCACCTTTGAGGCACCTGTCTCTTTTTTCACTCTCAGGTTACACAGCCTGCAGAAGAGGTTCAGTGTTGATTGGAGTGCCTTCTTGGCTCATTTAATCCAGCCTGGGTGAAAAACTGCCGACTGAGTGCAATCTTGGTCACAATCGGCAAGAGCTGAATTTGAACCTGTGGAACTCCAGCAATGAGGGGGGGCTTAGTCTGTACTCTAATTTTAGGATTGAAGGATTTTTTTTAAAGTATATTCCCAGCAATACTTTTGGTAATGGTTTGCTTCATATAACTGTTGTTCACTGGTATTTCTTTTTATAGCATGATTGTGTGGTATTTGTTTTTTTACTAGGTTGAGCCATGGCACTGTTGGAGATGGTCTTAAACAGCACAGAGGAGCCCAGCAGTTATGAGAATGCTACTCAGACCACCAATATTACAGGGCTCCCGGACAGTCTGCCCTGGCTTAAGTGGGTCTTCAGCTATTCTTCTGGGTGACTGATTGCCTTAGCAATGAGCTGTTCATCTGGGTCCTTGGCTTCCAAATGCAGCTGGATGGCTACCTTATCTATGCACTAAACTTAGCGGTGGCTGACTTTGGGTTCTGTCTTATCCTCCCCATCGATATCCCCATCCTGTTTGCCAGAGGTGATTACTTTTACGGGCTCTGGTTTTGCCAGGCAGAGAATTTCACAATTCAAATTTTCTTTTATGCTGGGACCTTCCTCATCACTTGCATCTGCCTGGAGCGCTGCCTTGCCATTTGCCACCCAATTTGGTACAAGTGCCACAGATCTCCTCGCATCCCGGTTGTTGCTTCGCTGGCAGCTGGCAGCATGGCAGCGACCATCACCTTCCAAATGAACATTGTTTACATTCCTGGCGCTGGCAACGAATGTACAGTTTCTTCACTGAAGTCTAATCTGATCCTCACCACTGCTGAGTTCCTCCTGGTATTTTTGCTGCCTCTTTGTGTGATCCTCATCTGCAACATCTTCATTGTCCACCAAATGGAGACCAGCAGTCGACGGAACTGGGTGAACTACACCATCACTTTGACCACTTATCTATTCCTGCTGTGTTGGGCCCCATTTGAGGTGGCACAGTACCTGTTACTTCTGAAGAAACTGTTCCTCACGGCGAACGAGAGCCTTGCCACTATTGCCATAGCCATCAGCAACTACACTTCTTTCCTCCTCAACCTCAACAGCTGCCTCAACCCTTTCATTTACTTTCTGATGGGCAGAAAGATGTAGAAGAGATTTGTGGTGTCTCTCCCATGTCTCCAGGGTATGTTCAAGAGAGCCTTCAGCAAAAACGGCAATCAGGGAGAATGAAACATTACAGAATGTCTTATGAAAAAGAGAATATAGTCTTATAGATTATGCCTTGCATGAAAGTCTCTTTTCTAACTATAGAAACAACTATATTAACAAAGGAGGACGGATATTCAGTTATATATGAATACACATTCACATTTTTGGTTGGTATGTTCCAATATTCTTATTTTTAAAATATAAAAATGTTTGTATTATGGCCTTATACAGTATATTTTGGGAGTCCCAGAGTGCTAGACAAACACCAAAATCTTTTTCCATCACTGTGTTTATTGAGGAAGGGTGTGCATGTTGTTTTTTTGTACAGTTAGTAGTTGTCCTTGATAAAATAATTTATGCATTTAAGCAAACCTTGATGTTTCTCAAAAAATGTAGTGTGTCCAACATTACAAAAGAAAGAAAGAAAAACTTTCTTTCACAATCAGACAGAATACTAACGTTGATAATGTCTTGGTAGTGAATGAAATAAAACATACATTGCCTTGCATTGTTTCACAAGATGGCTCTGCATGAAGAGGGCGAAAATTAAATACATTGTTGGGGCGGAGCTTGGATCCGGTCACATTCTTGGGGTGGGATTATGTGTGTTGCTTTCAACCGTATTTCATGCCTCAGGTCATTCAGTTTCCAAATGGCTTCCGTGTACTGTATTTCTTCAATTAACTACAAATGTTTCTGCTTGATCAAAATAACTAACTGAGAGATACTTGGAACAGTATGGGAGGTGTTATATTATAGAGGGGAAATGCTGCAGATCACTTCCTTTTCTGAAGTTATGGGCGTTCCTGTATTGGCCATTAACCATATCTACAACCCCACCCCGCTCCTTTACATATGTGGAATCGATAAAGCATGATCAAGTCTGTAAGTACTACAATGAGAGTGGGAATTACCCAATTCTGCTACTTCACAACATCTGCACAAAGTTTTTTTTATTTAGCAGACGCTCTTATCCTGCGCCTGTGCTGTTGAGGAATTTTATTGCCATTAACTTGTTTCTGAGCATATGACAACAAACATGAACTTCCAGAATGATGTACAAAAGTGCAAAAGTTATAAGACACAGAGCTACCATTCCCTACTAAGAAGTGATTCAGCCTACTTGAAGACCTACCTCTAAGTGCTACTAAGGATGGGGCGGGGTGGACAAATGGGGAAAAAAAACACATTACACTAGTTTCAGGAAATCCAGTGGATATTACGTAAGTAAGTGTGTAGTTTCAGAATCTGCATTCGATTTGCACTAGCTACTGTAGTTTAGAATAGAGCCCTGTTTAAGGGTCTTATTTTAAGGGTACTGTTCTCCCTGCGCTCGTGTTGTTCTGTATAGGACACGATGGCACTGCTAAGGAGGAAGCGTTCCATTTGAATTACATTGTTCTGCTTCATCAATTTCAGGATCTCCGTAGAATCTATGTTATGAATATGTGGTGGGAATTCGCCTGTTTACATTTACATTAAAAACGTTGTGCGTTCAATTGATCACCACCTTTCCATCAAAAAAATTAAACACACCAAAGAGCTTACATTGAATTTATACAATTATGTCCAATATCCTTTCGCCCACATTTTTGACTATGTCAAGGCACAACTGCCCACTATGTTACAAGTGTATTTCTTTTAAGCTAGCTGTTAGCAGATGATAGTATTTAAGAAAAGAAAAGTGGTGAGATAGACAGCTGCTTGGAACATGCTCTGTTAACATTCCATTCAATTCATTTTCTATTGCCTTGCACTAGCAAGGTGTTCTAGCAATTCCAAAGTTATTTGGCAGTTTGTTAGCTGAGCCCAAAAGGGATAGCGTTCTATTGTCCACCCTGTTAAGGAGATACAAATCAATTACAAACACTCAATACAATAAATAAAGACCAAAAGTGAATTCAAGGCTTAGCAATCACAGTTCCTAGGGGAGATTCAGGGTTGTGGAGTGAGGTGCTATTGGAAGAAGTGAGTTTTCAGTTTCCTCTTGAAAACACTGGAAGCTTCTGATAGACTTACTGTGGCAGGCAGGTCACTCCACCATTTCGATGCTAGTGATGAAAAGAGTTTGGCAATAGCAGATCGCCGGGGTCTGGTGGGGATGTAAGGTGAGTTGAGTTTGCAGAGGTAGCTAGGAGCTGATCGAAGCTGTGTGGGTGAGGGTGAGGACCTTTGAATCCTAGCTGCAACAGGGAGCCAGTGGAGTTTTATGAGCAGGGTAGTAGCACGCATGGACTTCTGATGGTTGATGACCATCTGGGCAGCAGCGCTCTGAATCAATTGGGCAGGTCTAGTAGAGGAGGCTGGTAGGCCAGCTGGGGGTGAATTGCAAGAAAACGTATGGCTGAGGTGTGGCCATCAGTATTCGCAGTGCGTGACACTTCGCTAATGGAGAGGAGGGGCAGTCTTAGAAGGGGGGACACTAGGCGAAAAAAAACCCACAGTCCAGTAGTTGAAAGTCAATCCCTCAGGTTGGAGGAGTAAGGTCCTTTGCTACGCGCTGATTTCCCAGGAATGTCTCTCTGGATTAATTCCCCAGGTCACTTTCAAACTGTGTTTGTTTATTGTTATAATGCCATTCATTCTACTGTCAGTTAATATATACCTGCTAGGTTTTGGAACTATCATGCTGAGAATAACGCATATATGGTATACAATGATGACTTTTTTCAAATATTATTAATGACAGAATTATTTTGTATAAATAGCTAGCTCACATAACATGGGTGGTTTTATGTATACTTTATGTATATTTATTGCATCGTGCCAAAAAGAAAATAAAATTAAACGCCCCTAAAACAGACAAAATAGGACCTCAGATACTAAAAGAGGGGGGTCCTGATCTACCATTGCCCAAATCTACAGTCAAACAAACTGAAAAGAGATTGTTCCCGTAATTCCGTATACAAGAATGCCCTCTGCCATAGAATAGAATGTTGTCCTCAATTATACCCTCCTCAAGCGCAACAGGCGCAACATACCCTCCTCGCATAAACAACTCTTTCAAAACACCCCTAGATAGGCCCAGACTCACAAGAAGCTCTAAAGACATGCCCTCGGCCAGTACCAGATTGACAAAACTAAGTGTCTTTTGTTAAATGAAACTACGCTCAGGTGCTTGCAATTAAGGACTTTCAAAAGAAAGCTCTGAGTTTTGTATTTATTTAACTGTTTGTTTGAGTGGATAATATGTGGGATTTATTAGACCAGAAAAGTCTGTGTTTGATGTATTTTTGTGATTTGATCATTTGTTTTATTTTCACATTTTATTAATTTAAATAATTAATTATCCAGAACGATGTTCAAAACTGCCAATTGCGAAATAGAGACTGATTATTATGTGCCACATGAAGGTACATTGACAAGTGCTCTTTAAGGAAGTACTCTAACAATACACAGCAAGGGCTCTGATAAGAATCAGCAAGCTCAACTAGGTCCTACAGCATGATACAGGAGCCAGATATACAAAACTATCTAACTTAATATAGTACAATCAATATAAATGTATTAATCAGTTAAAAATGTGTTATCTGTATCTGATCACTCCAGGGCTGGGCAGAGCTGAGTCATTTTCTTTCACTTGAGGAACCTAGAAGAGAAATCAGAATCTGTTTAATGCATGTCTAATCTTCTCCACTAGAGGGAAGTAGATTTCTCCTATTACTATCCACCACTGATATTCATATGTCTCTGCTTTTCCAGCCTGTTCATTTGAGAATATATTTGTATGAATTTGAAAAAAAAACAAGCTTTTTCTTTGCAATCATATGTTCCCATATGGCGCAATCCAGACCCAAAAGAACAACACTGCATGACCTTATCAAACTGATAATCCTATTCAGTTGAACCAGGCTGTGTTTAACAGAGGTCACATGGGTACTCGGGCAGTTCATGAGAATTGGAGCAACTGTGAATTAACCTTGAGCCTTGAGGGTCATAGGTAATTAATAATCAACCAAGTGAGCACCAGAAATTCAGCTTTACCACAACTCAAATGAAGGGAAAGAGAAAATATGAACATGAATCTAGTGAGGGCTAGGATTGCACATGTCTAGTAAGCATATTGACTAGGTTTCTCAAAGAAGTAAAATGGCTGCAATCAGTAAGGTGCAATCATTTTGGTATCTCTCCCACTAATGAAAAGTAGCTCTTGTAAATACAAAGAATTACAACTCCGCTGTGTGCTCTATTAGTCGCCTCTCTGTCTTGTTATCATTTGGTGGAAATTAGGAATGAGAAGACAGTTGAGAAGACAGTTGTCAAGTGACAGTTCACTTGACTAAAACATTGACTTTAAAAACCGGCCTTTGTTTCCCCGCTTTTTCTGTACATCATAGATGAGGGCATTCCTCCACTCAGAGATTCAGTCACAGCAGAATGTACAGTAATTTGGTGCTCATCCCAATCCTTTTTTTAATGATTGAAATATGTTCTGCATTCATGGACAACAGGACTAAAAACTCTGAAATACTTGCAAGGACATGGCAAGAAAGACAAGTGCATCAATGGCTCAGACATGATAAGTCATACGCACTGGGCATGAGACTCACACATTAGCATGCTATCTCACGCCCACATGCATTCTGAAACTTGAAATGCGTTTTCAGTACAGTACACATGCGAAGAAATAAATTCACTTGTGCAAGAACTAAGACAACTGTGATCATAGAAGCCTTAGCTTCAAAATCATCCAAAGACCTCACAAACACTCACCAATGTATTTTCTCTCTTGCAACCAACATAAGTAACAGATACACATCTGTATCATGTTATTTTATATTTTAATACAAACTGAAGCAGAGTTGTAAAGACTTCACCATCACATGTGCTGCTATGCTTGTGCTAAAACTAAGGGTTTTCACCTTTGTTAGGTTTAAACCTTTACAATTCCACAGAATAGATTGCGATAAAAGTAGATTACTCATTAATTTGCCATTACAACACTGTAATTATGTGTAAGTACACATGTACTTTTTATTTTAGAACTTCCCATACTTATTCATTCCAATTTTCCAAAAATTGGGCCAACTATTGATTCAACATTTTTTAAATATTTGAATGTACTGTAAGCCATTTGCATGAAGTAAAATATATCCAGATTGAGATGAGAGCTTGATGTGATAGAATTGTATGACATGGAATAAGTTAATATTTTTCACATGAGACATAACTTAAAATCTCTTTGCTGTAAATTGCTTGTAATTATGCAATGATGGTTGAAAATATGAAGTTGGAATTGGCTTTTCACTTTCAAACTTTTTAACTTGTCACACCAGGGGTTCTAGTACTGACAAATCAAATAAATAACATATAAAGTGCATCGATATGTTTATGGACGGGAATACCCTTGCACCATCTGATTAAAATAATTAAGCAAGAGAAAAAAAGTATCTAAAAAATTCCTCCACAAGTCTACAGCTTACCCTGCATGAGGCAAGCTGCCATCTCCGTCAACCCGTGACACACATTTCTACCCCAGACTCTGGTTTCATTTGAAATACAATTGGAGAGCCTAGTAAGGTATATATAATACTATATACAGTCACAGGTTCTGGAGACAATTCATGCCACGATCAAAAGAAATTCCTGAAGATCAGTTGAAAAAGTTGTTTATTCCTGTAAGTCCGGAAAGGGTTAAAAAGCCCTTTCTAAAGCTCTGGGACTCCACCGAACCACATTCAGAGCGATACTGTGAATCTTCAGAAGAGTCGCGATCCTACCAAGGTGTAAAATCATCCAGTAAGTATTAAAGAACTGTAGTACGACATCCAGTGATATTCAGGGCTCGTTTGCCTCGACACTGCTTAAAAATAGGATTCATGGCAGAGTAGCAAGACCAAAAAAACTGATTTCTAAGAGGAGCATCAATGCTTGTCTCAAGCCTACCATGAAGCACCTGGATGACCCTGAAAAGTTCTGGAACATGTTTTGTGATGAGTCAAAAAATTTGGTTTTGATATTCAGTGTCAAAAATATGAAAACATGCTGAAAATCAGTTGGGGGCAAATACTTTTTCTCGGTACTGTATAAAACCTGTTTCAAACCCTGATTCTGGCAGATCAGACTCTACAACCATGAATTGTACAAGTGGTTTTGGAAAACTACTGGATGAATGATCTAGGCTTTAGTGTTTGTGAGAGAGAGAAGTGTGGACTGGAAAAAAAGCAAAACAGCAACGTATGTGGTCAGGGCCTTGGACAAGTCTGGATTGTGTTCAATTCCCCTCTAAATCCTGGACTTTTATCTCATTCACAGTAGAGACCTGTATAGGTATGATATTTCAGCCAAAATCCACTCCGAGCCTGAAACATTAAAACCCAACCTCAATGGTCAATTATGAGGCCTTTTCAAGTGGCATATTTTAACTATATATTATTTTCACTTTAATATAAATAAGAAATCAGGGTACAATCAATCACAGCGCTCTCTGTTTCTTTAGCTATATTCAATCACAGTGCTCCTGTTTGATGCTAACAGTCAAACCCCCCATTAGGGGCGAATAAAGGTTGTGACAAATGGAGTTGGAAATGGTGTTGTTGAATTATATTTGCACTGAATTTGAACAAAAGAAATCCAATCATTTTCCTAGAGTTTAATAAAATTAATTTAAAAATTAAAAAAACACTGCAACTGCTGCCACCCTTTTCCCTTCTGCCGGGGCCCGGTGACGTCTCACCATGGATGTCTGTTCCCCTGCTCTCCCTGTTACCTCTTTGTTCCAAATTTTTAAATTAGGTCTTGAATGACCAGATGCTGCACTAATCTATGTATTTGAATACCACACAATGTGAAAAATGGCACTCCCTTGTGTGTATAAAAAATTAGTACTTGTATCAGGGAAATTACCATATAATCATTTAGGTATGTTAGGTTCCACAAGTCCACTTAAAACATTTGAAGTCATTTGTCTGGCCTCATGAAGCCCCTTGCTCTGAAATTAGCTAATAGCCTGTTGTGGAGAACAAGTGCCCTGATCAGCAAAACAGATTGCATCATCTAGCTGTTTTATTCAACTCATTGAACTCTCATTTGCTCACTAGCTTCTGAGAGAAAAATTAACATAATTTGCCCAGTCCCCAAAATAAGTCTCCCATGTCTAGGAAACCAAATAACATTTACATCCAATAATTATTTTGTGGGTTAGGTTTGTGCCAAGCCTTATGCCATCATTGGCCTTACCTGCATGGCTATAAACTGGCACCTGCGTAGATCGCTGTGTGGCACGCAGCTGGCAGCCACACCCTCCCAAGCTAGACAATGGACCACAGTCAATGCAGAGAGGGAGGGCCACGCCCTCTAATTGGACCCTGTTTTGCAACTGAGTGTGGTTCCACTGATGGTAATCACACTCAGGTGCCAACAATTCCAGGCTCTTTAAAAGAGCCAGCTTTGTTGGCTCAAGAATAAAGAACAAGAGGATGTAGGGACATGCTGGGTGATTGTAGAACTGTCTGTTAAACTGTTTGAGTTATTTTGCGAAGTGTGAGGTTTGTGTTAGATTGTTTCTTTTTTGATCTGAATCTTCAACTTATTTAAGTTTTGTAAAATATGCTAAATAAAAAGCTGAAACCTTCCCCCAATGCCTTGTTCTCTGGCCGCCCTCGGGCCAAGCACGCCCTCAAGTACTACAGTCTAAATTACTAAAATTTTAATGTCTAAAATGCATTCCAAAGAAAGTAGTTGAGCTGCCATATATATATTTTTTTTCTGGGTACTGATTACGCACAGATTAATGTATTTAAAGCATGTTTCAGCGCTATATTGTGACTTTACATGCTTAAAATGTCTCTGCTTCCAATAAACATCTTTACTGAAAAAAATAACACAGTGTTATAACAGCTCAAAAGGTATTAATAACGCCATGAAAAAATAACTGAGGTATGCAGAATAGCTCACTTACCAAAAATAAAATAAATAAATATAATTGAAAACATTTGAAACGTAACCTTGCCGACAAAGTGCAATAACCATATGTAATAAATCTCCAGTGATTTCTTCTAAGTGAGGAACTGTCTCTGATGGGAAGGACCTTCAAGGCTCATCAGTCCAAGAGCAGCTGCAAGTGTTTTTCTTTCCCTGGGACAAAAAGGGCCAGGGTTACCCGCAGCCGGACCAGGACACAAAGAAGTATCTGTCTGCTTATACTCTCACAAAGATTACACGTTGCTCACTCCTGACTCAGTGATTACACTTTTATTGAAATGTTGCTCAGGAAACATACCAACTAGTCAGTCATGAATAGTTGATGTATTTCTCAAACTCGTTGGAAGCTTTTTATTATTTTGTGTTATTTTGGAGAGGATTTGAAAAAATTAAAATAAAATTATCTTGTCACCTTGTTGGTGAGTTAGTAGATAGATTTGTTTTTAGGATAGAAAATACTTAGATTTACATTGACTTTGAAGCATTATTAAACATTGCCATATTTCCTTTTTTAAACCCTTAAAACAAATCATTTTAAGATATAATACCTTATTTTACAAAAATTTACTAAAACACACCATTCTGACCCAATGCCCATGTATGTTTTTCACAGTAAAATCTAGTATAGCAATACCTAGGTAACAGGAAGGGTCTTTTCGAATTATAGGCAGTTCTTAATTCAATTGTCTTTGCAGAGCGGCCAATCAATTCTCTTAACCTTCCTCGATCAGTTATAGAGGAATATGCACTGAAGGCTGTCATGCTGACAATTTCCTGGCCTGGTTGAGATAAAAAAAAGGCTTTATCTACTGATGAAAGGGTGAGCAGCTCAAAGGGACAGACATGAGGCCCTGTCAATGACCAATGAGTATTCCATCTATCAGCTCTGCTGAGCTTATCCGGTAGGAAAAAGTCGAATAAGCTTTGTGGTCTCTTCATTTTTATAGAAAGTCAATCAAATCCACCTACAATTTCAACCACAACCACAAATGTAACATGTGCATAGGCAAAATGTTTCCAGGATTTGGAAAACAACATGGAACTGAAGAGGTGCTGATCTATTTAACCTCTAGTTTCTGTGGCAACTGGAGAAGAGGAGTTTCCATGACAAAGTTGCCATGCTACCCTCAGCTGCTAAGCATGAATGATCTCATTACATCTTTTACAATAGAGACCAAGCACGTTCACTGGAAGAAAGCCATCAGAGAGCCTTATTTTATTATACCTGACTAAAAGACTCTCCTTGTCAAAAATTTCAGGGCAAAGGTATTTGACAGTATTTCTTGTACATCTTTAAGCATGTGACATAAAGATTTTTTTCAGCAGTATTTTTCTTTGTAAATATATCCTCAAAAATTGAAGGACAGGAGCTGTTTCTGAAACTCAGAACCATTGTTCCTTGGCTTATGGAAAGTGGCTCCCACTATAGAAGTAACACCATTTTAAACTGTTGGACGTTGTGGTTAAACTTTATGAGTACATACAATAATTAATGTGGTTCCAGATATTTGAGAAGCAGATATTCAAAAATTGGGTGTCACAAGTTCAGATTTGCATGTGCCAGAGAAACACAGATCTAAATAGCAAACGCTGATCGTGGCTTTGATCGTGTCTGCTGGTCTTTTACAAGAAAAGTGTCTCCTACAAATTGTAACACTTTAGGCCCTGTTCATTTTATTCTTTTAAAAATATTTTTGTTATTGCTCCATTTTAATTAGATTGATAACTCAGGTTTCATATGGCCTTATGTTGCTGTTACAAAGAAAAACTAGAGTCTGGATGAAGAAAGCAAAAGACAAAAGCAAAGACGAACTCTGAGACACAGAGTTGGCATATTTCCACTCATTAGTATTCTTGTCTGTAAAGTGCTGTCAAGTTGTACAGGGAAATCTAACGTGAATCTGAGAAGTAACAGGATTTCTGCAACATCTCACTAGAGGGCATGATTAAGGAAACTTTGTCAGCCAGTGAGGAGTGGTGGGATGGAGGAGAACCAGGATGGAAAGACAAACAATCAGCCTAAAACTTTAAAAGCCCCAGGAATCTTAATCAAATTCCCCTGCATGTTAAAGAAATAGATAAAGAAAAAAGGAAATAGAAACTTAAAATGTGCTCCCCTGTAATCTGTCTAGTCCAATGGTCAAAAGTCGAATACTTGGAGACTAAAATGGTTTCATAACATTGCTTATTTCTCACTCCCACTGATGGAAGAGAAGCATGGTGTGTACAAGCCAAAACTATTAAAACATATATAGCAAGGGCTAGGACTTTCAATGCTTTTTAAAGATTAGTTTTTTTTCCCCGCAGTTCTCGGCTCTTTTCCCTAATATTTGTTTATGTTTTTAAATTTTATTTCCAGATGGACTGCTACACATTATGTTATGCTTTTATCTGTATGACTCCAGCTCTGTGGCAGCTTTCCTGTATTGTCTTTTAGGTTCCTCCAGCAGACAAACTGTGGCTTCTTATTTGATTCTCCAATTATACAGCCACAAAAATGGACACAGAGCTGGAAAGGAACTTTACGGAATTATGGAACATTTTTTTGCTTTAAGGAAATTATCACATAATAGGATGGAAATATGCAAGTTTCTGAGTGGAAATACACAAGCAAACTATTTGTGTAAATATCAGTCAAACTATTTAACTTCCTTTTTAACTGTCTTATCCAATATAACTATCCCTTTTGTTCCTTTAAACCTACAGACCTGAAATGTAAGTAACTAAAAGTGGATGGGTGTTGTTTTTTAATGTCCTGGCTGGATATAAAGTTATTACAGAAAAAATTATTACAGAAGTCCATCTGGAATTTTTTGGAGATACAGAGCCTTTTCCGATGATACAAGACGCACAAAGGAAATTATTTTCGTTTTCCTTAATTTTCTGGATCTCATCCCCAGGCCCCGTGTGTGAATCTCAAGCCCCGTGTGCATTTCATATTGTTTTGCGCTCTCTTTAGACAGCAAAGGTACCAGACCCATAAACCAAAAACAGATCATTGTCATGTTACTCATTGTGTTTCAGCTTTCGATTTTCTAATGCAGTGGACATGATGTTTTGTTACTTATTTATTTTTTGTCTTATGTATTAATGGATTCCACCTTTTCTTATCAGATTTTAATTAGAAAATTTAAGAAAAGCTCAACCGAAATCTAGAAATATATAACAATCTACAAATCTATAAATGTACTTTTAATCTTGGTGTTGTTGCCCTAATGATAACCGCATCGGCAATCTTTCTATATGTCCTACAGTTGTTCGGATTCGAGCTTACAGAGATTTTAAAGAGTCTCTACACCTCAATGACCCCCCTGTGGATGGGTAGGCAAGCCTGTTAAAGAGCAGCATTTCTCAGAGAGGAACACATTCTGCCCGGCACATTCGCCCCCTGCACAATATCTTAGTCTCTTTCTGTTGAATGAAGAGGACCTGTTTATGTAAAGAGCCACTTTGATGAGGCTCTGCCTGTTTCTTCTCTCTGAAATGGAATACTCATGAGTCCAACAACGGGGGCTAGAGGGACTGTACACCATGGCAACAGCAAAACTCAAGTGCAGTGATCGGGGGGTGCTTTCATGGTGAGTCTTGGCTGTTTTGAACTGGAGAACACCAAATGCTGTTACAAAATACAATTACCATTGTTTCAAACTAAAACTGTAAATTTTTCGTCTAAGCTTTGGGTTACACCATGGATAAACTCAGAGAAAGGGGTGCTTTATAAAAATCTCTCTAAAGAGTGCTAAGACATTACCCGGGAAAAAGGTTATTAATATTTAATTGTGTTTTTCCGTGACAGCTGTACCAAACTTGAAATTTAAAGTTGTAATCATATAGTTATATATTCATGCTTATGAAGCTAGCAAATCTTCCCTGACCACGCTCCCTGACTTGCTGACAAAAAAAAGAAGACACAAGCAGGCAGCAAACAAATTATACATAATCTTCTGACATGCATGTAAGAGTTAATAATTAACAAAGAGCACAGAAAAATGTATAGATTGTTTGCAGGCAAACAAGGTGTACAATTTCTCTCAAATAGCAACAAGAAAATCTTTCAGGTAAACTTTGCTTCTGACTGAAGGAAATTAAACTTTCTTGGGAGGAACGCACTTAATCCAACCCTTATGGAAGGAAGACAGACTTCAAATTCTGCAGACTTTTGGAAACTATTTTGTCTAAAATGTAAATCCTGTAGCCTATGTACTGGGCTACATCGGAACCCATTTAGAGTTTACTTTTAATTACTGATTTATTTCTGCCTGAAACATTGAGTGAGGTGTCTTACTTTCTGAGGCAGAAGGAGCCCAACTGAGACAATTTAGGGAGCAGTTAGCATTAGCATATCCATGACAATAGGTTATTTGTTTTTCCATGATAGGCCTGATTGCATTTCAGTTGTCTTGGTCTAAGGTGGTCTCTGCAATACTTTTTTTAAATGATACAATACAACTGCACTTAGTTCACAGTTGTATTTCAGCAGAGCTGTCATAGTGTTTCTGAAACAGCCTAATGAAGTTCACTTCGACCAGACAAGTTTTTGAGTGCATTCCTGCTGGTATATTCATTACTACTAACTTTTTACATACAAAATCATCAAACCCCTCTTTCACAGCCAATGATCAGCAAGCTTAATTAAATTCCACACTAAATATAATAATGTGAGGGCTTGAAAACCGTAGACGGAAAAGTTTAATTAAAACATTTCCCGACCACAATCCTTTGTCAATCCCTTACATATGCCGTCCATTCTCTGAAGCACTGTATCCTAACACTTGACTAGGAGAAATCCTGATACGGTAATGCATGTGCTTCCACATTCAGTCGGATTCGATTTACATTCCATTCAGCAAAAGTGACAGACATGGAATTGCTCAGATAAGACTCAGTTGTGTACATTTTGAATCCTAAATAAACCTGTTGCGTTCAAGGTAAATTATTATCCGAGACGGCAGAACGCCATGATAAAAAGCTACCTTATCATAGTGAGTCTTGGCTGTTTTGCTGGCATTTTAATGGGTCAGAGATGAGACAACAGTTAACAGTTAAACTTGTTGACAATGTCCATTTAGAAGAACCATGCTTTAAATATCCCTTGCTCCTACTACCCAGAAACATATTCAGATACAGAAGATAATGGTTTTAAAAACTACAATTTAATTTGTTGGTTTACAAGCAACTGCACTAATGTCCTTTCCACCAGATCACCCATTTGAATTAATTAGCCTACTCTTTGTGCAGTTGCTTTTCTTCAACAGAAAGGAAACTCTGTACCCTTGAATCTGAGACTGACCCAGTCACTGAAGACCGCTAACAATAAGGGCTGAGGCACATCGTTTTTACATTGCACATGATTTAAATAAAATGATTTATGGATTTTATGCAATTTTAAGCACCACTTCTTAACCCACAACTGGCTTTTCTGTCATCTTACAGAGGCCATTTCCTTTTGTGTGAGTTCAATATATTGCATGAAATAGGGTTGTTATAATCGTCTGATTCAAAAATGAATTGCAATAACTCAGCAGGAAAACAGTAACACGCAGCCTGGAGACACACCCTCAAGCCATGGGAACACGCCCAGAGCTGGGGTGATGGACAGCCAAGCTGGAGGTAGGCAAGTCCACCCTAAGGACCTCGTTGTTTTTTTGTTTTTTTTTAAGTGCCAGCGGGCTGGCTACAGGAGGTCGATAGACAGGAAAGTCTAGGGTGGATAGTTTGTGCATTTATGTCAGTTATGCTTTATTTTTGTTTTCCCCAATGTGGGCAGTTTCTTTAAATTGTATCCATTCTGTGGAGTGTTGCTCTTTTTGCTGGTTTTGTTAAGAAATGTGAAATAAAAGGCATAAAAACTCCCCCTGTGTCCCTGTCTCCGGCCACTTCTTGACCAGGCATGCCCGGCCTGCCACAAGGTACAAAAAAGAACAAACTCAATTTACCCGTGTGTACATAATATAAAGTAAAAATCTAGAGCCATGCATCAAGGACTCCAAGAACTGTTTGTCTGTCAAAAATTCCAGGTTTATAAACAATAAACGATTTGTGAGTAACTGAACTTTATGTACGTGTGTGGGAGGTGATCCACAAAGGCTGATGCAGTGGCCTTTACTTGGTGTTTTTGCACAGGTAAATCCTTTCAATGTAATTACTACAAAACAGCCATACAAGAAAATACCAACAAAAATGGTCTTAAGGTGGAGAAAATTATCTTAACATTTTTGGTTAAGAATAAAGCTTACTGTGAAGTGACAAATATGCCCATCTTCCCACAACATAAAACAATACGATGCATAAATAATATTGCTTTTATCAATTTTTTTTTTTGGGGGGTTTAAAAATCTCATAGCACAGTTGACCATGTCTGACAGCACAGTTTGGGAAAACACTGCTCTAGTTGACACCTGTTGGCAGTTGTGTAATGCAACTATGTGGAAAAAAAAACATGTTTTAATAGCTCAGGCCCGATGATAGCGCCATATAATAATGTAATTCGAATCTACAGTGGTTGAAAAAGGAATAACATGCCATATAATTTCAGAACATCCTGTGGTGACAGATAAGGTTATTTCTTAAATTAATTTTACATATGTTTTTAAATAATTTCAGACATTCTTTGTTAGGTGTACTGGGTTGGATATATTAGACTTTTCAGAATGAATATACCTGTGCTGATACCACAGAAGATGTCTGCTTTAGTTTCCTATCATTTAAATAAATTCAAAGAATAATGCTGTTGGAAAATATAGTTTTGGTACAGGCCTACCATCGGTTAGCATGAATATGCGTAAATGCCACCGGGTACATTTCTGTAGCGTTCAGTTCACTTGCATGCTCGCAACAAATAAATTACCGAGACAAATCCCCGAACTCCATTCTGTTTAGCATACAGTGTTATCCTGCATTTAGCATACAAAGAGGCATTTTGATTATCTGTCTTTATTTAAATTTTAAGAATAGCACCTGGTCGGAAAACAGGGAACTAACTGATGATAACTGATAAGGGAACGCAAATATTTTAAGCTTGTTTTAAATCTTGTACATTACCGGTACTGATATCGAAAATTATGATACGGATATTTTGCATTTGGTGAATATAAATATAAAAACAGTATTCAGACTACGCTACTCTCTTATTTAAGATTTACCTTTGAATAACTAATAATAGAACTGTGGGTTTACAACTAACGTTACTAAAGTTACGTAAAAATATACCATAGAAAGTTGAAACTGTAAACCGAAACTCCTATTTAATGACATCATGTATGCCTGTGATTCCAGTGCCCTCCCTCGTAGTGACATCAGCAAGCTTCTGTCTTCCTTCATGCAGAATCTACTGAAGAGTCTTCAAAGGACTAAAGTCTGAGGGACCTGACACGAACACTGTTCTCCGCTTCGATGCATTTACCGATAGTTACCTCTTTACGGAGATTTAATCAGGTGAGTTACCCAGCGTTGTAAACTCCCCCATTTCGAATTTTTAAACATGAGCTCGGCTGGTATGTTTAGCTGGTTTTGGGAGAACGTTGCAAGCCCGCTTAGTTTTCTTTTTCTTGTGTTATAACTTATTTGAAGCGAATGGTCTATTCCCTTTGTGTTCAGGAGATGCTGCAACATTACCTACAACTCTGTAAGCCCTGTTCTGATATAAATCCGGTTTGTAGAGATGAGGTGGGCTATACTGCATGTTATTAAAATTCCCGACACCAAGTCATTCTGTGGCTTTGTTTTCCATATAATTATTTCTTAATCCGTCTCGGTGTAAAATAACATTTTAGGGCAATTACCTGTAGTGACGATCATTCGTTTTCTACATGTTTTATTAACTATCGTTAAAGAGCCATTCATAATTCCAAAATAACTGTCATTTGGTTAAATTGGAAATATTTTGTTTAACACTTGATTCTATTAAATCAGTTCTTTTTTTAATGTATTGTCTTCTAATGATTTCGCTCAAGTTTTTTCCCCCCACGGGGAGGGATCTTGCGTGTCAGTTAAATAAAAATAATCGTTTTAACACAATTAAGGTTTTGTGCTTATTCTTCGTTAGCATGCCTGTAATTGACCGAATAATAATGAATTTTGGAATGCTGCTCTGCAAACGCTGAGTGTTACGTGTACTCCGTTTGAAACTTCTTCGGTAGGCTTATAGGCTCCAGTTTTCCCCTTCAAGATATTCATGCACTTTCAAAAACTGCTTTACACTAATTGAATGCTGCAGCTATCTAGATACACGGCTTTGTTGTTGTACGCTTGTACTGTAATTTTGTTTTTGTTTCACTCCCACTTTCGATAATTTTATTTATTTATTTTTAATATAGGAATAATTTAAACATATATGTTTAAGTAATTCCTATATATGTTTATCTGTTCTGGTAACAAAAGGTGTACATTATAATCGGCAACCTTGGCCGGATTAACAAATGATTAGGCCCGGTACACGAACGCTTTAGTGGCTCCAACAAAAAAACAACTTTCCATACTGTTAACGGCAACAAAACAAATACCTTACATTTTCCGAATTTCTAATCAGGGATCAGGGCTATTATCAAATTGTCATCCTGCTGACATCTTTGACACAAAAGCAATGTCAAGACAACGGCGTGATCAAGAACAGATGCTTTGAATGAGCAGGATCCGTTCGATGCTCTAAACGTGGTTGAGTTGGATATGTCAGTCTAGCTAGCCTAGGATGGTGTAAGTAACTAAATCATGTATCTCACTGGCCTAGTTAAGCGCCTTCCTTGTAATCCACTGGACAGTTTTTTCCAACGTTAAGTACTGTCTTTGCAAAAAAAAGTATAGCAATGTCGACCGGAAGCCAGTGTTTTACCGACAGGCTGTATGTGTTACTTTAGAGTTGACCTGCCTTGTCCTCCGTTTCTTTAAAACAAAATCTGGATGCACGGAAAACCTTTTTATTTGGCGAACGTGCTAGGGATACCTCAACATAGTTGTTTTCTTTTGTTTTAATTGGTAGCTTGTTAACATTTTGTACCATGCCTTGCCCGTGGTCAAATATTTGTCAAATGTTACCATACAAGTGTCTCCCTAACTTTGTCAGCCTTCGAATTAAACACATCTGTAGTTAACATTCTACCGAATCATGATAGGTATGTTTTCAGGTAGATAATATTCAAGTGGTCTTATTAGTTAATATCGAGAGAAAAAAAACACACATGGCAGCATAAGTCACAATGGAAATAGATGATGTGAGTTTTCTTCTTTTTTTTTTACTTTTAAATTTAGATAGCTGGCTCTCTATGTATAATTATATAACAGCGGAATAACAGACAAAAATGTCAATGTCCAAAGTGTCTCGCTGGCGGTCGGAGCCCGCTGAGTACATGGAGTACATGGAGTATTTGGCGAATGCAACCTGACTATGGCACCAGCGTTGCTTTCTAAGTAAATATTTTGTTTCCTAGCGCCCAGACACCTATTAATGATTTGCAGCTTGTTTCATTTGTATTCAGCTGTCCACATTTTTGCGTAGAATTAGGGCTACGTTAAATCAATTTGCACTGACAAACACTGGACATAATTGCTGTTCATATATAACAATTATTGGTTGTGTACAGTAATATAGTATAAGTTTAATAAATTGTGTGATTCCCTTTACATGTAATCAAATATATGTTATACTGATTTAATGCCATGTCTGTAGGAATTTTAAGTGCAGTAAATAATTTATCAAGAATGTGTACAGCTTCGACTACCTAAAGGATAATAGCCCAAATGCTGGTGTTTGGTTAACCCAAATTGCACCTTTGCAAGGCATGGATGAATGGGTGTAGATCACTTTACACTGGGAGGACAGGGCCACTGCTTACCATGACTTCAGCGACAGTGACAATTTGACACTCTATGCATGGATTGAGACCTATGCATGGATAACATGATCCTCATCAAACGAGTCCCAGACATGTGGGGCAAGGCAGCTTCCACTTAAATCCATGCTGAATAATTTATACGCATAAATGTATGTTTTTAAAACGGAGTATCCTTTAACTTCAGTTTTACTAGTAGTGTAGTTTGTGGTCCAAATGCAACTAATTTTTTTCTAGTTTTGGTATGGCAAGGAAGAAAAATCATGTTAGGATTTACATTAGTTTTGGGGAAAGTCACTTTTCCATTTTGCTGCCCAATTTGAGTGAAAGTTGGATTGAAATGTGTCGTTGTGTAATGAAATTACTGTGATTGAGGAGAGATAATCTGTACTTACTCTGCTACCCCCCCACCGACATGAAATTGTGCTAAAATACATTCACAGAATGTTGCTTTTTTGTCTTTTTTTAGGCTAGAATATTTTCACAGTGAATAAGCACTCTATTAGTTTTGCATATTTCTTACCCGTTGTTAAAACGTTTTTCCTCTCGTTCAAAGACTTCTCAAAGACTCTTATTTCATTTTTCATTTTCATTAAATTTTATTTTTACTTGTCCCAGACTCCGTGATTCTTATCAATTTGGGTGACTAGCGAAGTAAACGGTTTGTTTTATTTTTCTGTGATAAATTTAGCACCATCACATCCATTTAAAGCATACACCATATGTGATCCTCATGCCTTTTAACTAGGAAGATAATAAAAGCTGCATGTTTTTGGGTTTGTTGTGATTGGTTCTCATGTGCCACTAAACTGCCACTTATCCAACAATTAAACAAAGCTTTATTGAAAAACATGGAGTGTAAGCAGATGCAAAAAGAAGCTAGGATTGGGTTTTCTCTAGCTTAGAGGCAGCACCTGTTTTTAGTTGACCATTCAGTTATTTTTTAAAGAAAACACTGATTAAAGGTATTCCTACTGTGCTGTTTTCTTATTATTGAGCTAAGGGTGGATGATGGCTTGTAGCTCATATTTTCTGCAATACAGCCCAGGGGCACATACTGAATGTTTGTGCGTCTATAAAGGAAACAGAAAAAAATTAGTGTTTGTATGTATTAGGAATAATCTTTACAGTTTGTTTGACTTACTTCTGTAAACTATTGATAATTGTCACAATCTCCATCTCACATTTTTGTGAGGCATATTAACTCACCAAACCAAAGTGGGGTCTTTCAGTGTCAAAATCTACTTAAACTTTCAGGCAACCAGAAAACCAAGGACTTGCCTAAGAAAAAAATGTTTAATCAAAAGTCAGCTACTCCTACTGGTTCTTGCTTTTCTTTGACATGTTTTATGCGATTCTGTGGTTATTTCCAGAAATAATATGAGTTTGTTAGTATTTGTCAGAATTTTACAACTCATAATTCCAGAGATGAGTCCTCTTTTGCTCTTCAAACTTAGACTTTGTGAGCACTTACTGAATAATGAAAGGCACCCAGCCTGTTCACCACCAGCTGCATGATGACCTTGTAACTTGTAAAGTTTTTTTAAAATACATTCTGACACCAACAGGCGTGCTTGGAAGACAGGGGTCCGAAGCTTTGGCGACACCGGCAGTTCATCAGTATGAGCCACAAAGCCAGTCTGTGACTGATAAGACGTCATTGGGTCTTGTACTAACACCTGCCATGCAAATGCTGCTATTAGCAGCAGTTCTATAGAGGTGTTCTAGGGCAGACAAGGAGCATGATAGCGATGCACGTTAGAGGCTTACCATAGCTCCCTCTTTGGACTGCCGCGGGACAGGATCAGGGGTCTGGGCAGTAGAACTGCTCCAGGACAGAGGACACTGGGTAATTAGGGGATTTGGGCTTATCAGATAACCTTATTCAGGCTGGCCAAGGGCATGGCAGCGCTGAAAAACACCACAAAGCCCTGCTCACAGGTCAGTCATTTTAAAGTTTTCTGTTAAACGTCTTTTAAACTTTCCCCTCGGGGGATGGCATGATTAATATGATATGATAGGGGCTTTAATCTTACTCATCAGTTACTTCTGAGAGGTTGAGTTTGCACAAATAAGATCATTTACTGGATTCAAGTTCTGTATTTTGATTTATACAAGTATGTTGATATTGTGTATGTAATGAAATTTTAGTTCGATATATGCTATATGATACATATCATAAGTATGATCAATATAAAAATATGGGTTAAAGACTGAAAAACTGAATTTTAGTCTATAGTATTTTTGTGTGCTGTGTAGCATGTGAGGGACCTGTCATCTCTATGTAAATCTCCAGGCAGAAAAAAAAAAACACGGCAGCATGAGTCACAATGGAAAGAGACGAGGTAAGAAAGTGGAGTTCAGGCAGTCCCTCATCAGGGAAGAATTTCCTCCATACTCCTCCCCTGACACTTCCTGCATGCCCCCAGCTCCGTATATGGCGACCAGTGCATCAGGCAAGGGGAAAGAATATCGCACCCAGCATTAGCAATCCCTTCAATCAAGACCCATAGGTCAACAACAAAGTTATCTTGATCTTTCGTCAGGGTGATAAATGGCTGTAAAAGTACAGATTACATGTTGCAGTTATCGTAAACAGACAAATACCATGCATTGTTTTTCATGTTATAGAAGCAGGAGATCTTTGAATGCAGCTGGCAGAGAGTTTTGTAGTGCAGCCTGGCAGATGGGGGACTTCTGTCATGGGGGTTATATACAACAACATAGTGGTTTTCAATCCACTAGTTTGGCTTTGATTATTCATACACATGGTGTGCTTTTTTGGTATTGGGGTTAATCTAGTGAGGGCAGCAGTGACCATCTGCAGTTAGTAAAATCTGTTTCTGCAATTAACTAGTTTTAACTTGCAGCTGTTGTTGGTGCCTTTTCTTTTAATAGCATCTTCCGTGGTCTGCCTTTCAGCCGAGGAAGAGCCAGACCAAAGTCTACTAGAGTCCTAGGATTTTGGGATTATTCCGTCACAGTTGAGAATTAGAAAGGAGAGTTTTTGAGTAAAGAGGAACTTTTCTGGTGCCAGTAGTCTCAATATTCATCAGATTAATGGATGGGTGCTACTGCTAGCTAGTGCCCCAGAAATTCTAATTACCAGTTTGCTTGAAAGGCAAAGAGAAAAAAATAAACTTTTTTCTGTATCAAGGTAACAGTGTCCATTAAAATATTAGATCCAATGGTTGCCTAATAAAAAATATGCCTAATACAGGATTTTATGTAAAATACAGTCAAAATTCACTGCTGTAGGTAAAAGGCAGGGCTTTATCCAAACCCTCATTTTACCGAGGTCATCAAAACACGATGAAAACCAACAACTATCGCAAATTTTAAGTACAGTATGCATACAGTATTTCCAGTATGTATCAATGTTTTTATTCTGTTGTTTATATTCAAATACATTTTCAGTTAGATTGAAAGTGAAATGCATCTTGATTGTTGAGATAACCTGCCTAATCTTTAAAAAGTCAAAATGCTTGTTTTATTCTTTGCAGATCAAGAATTAACATTTTTTTTAAAGCATTCTTTATTCTTAGGACATTTGCGCTCACCACGTTTTCTGACTCAATTCCCAGAACATACTTCTGCTGACTCGCTGAAATGACATACTGAACAGAAATGCAGACATTTATTTTAATCCTGTTACCAAACAAGACACAATCAGTAGTAGTTCACAGCATTTTAGATGTACTTATTACCATAATTTATATTATCCAAAGACAAGATTTAAAATAATCTACTATGGTTAATTTATAAATAAATCTTACATATTGTATAGAAAATACCCAACAAACAATAAAAAAATATGGACGCTTTGGTTACCTTGGTTTCCTCTATGGTAGTTTCAGCCAAATATTTCTTCTTTTTTTTTTATATAGGAGGAGCTTCTTGTTGGTAGGAAATAATTACGTATCCTGTCTGTGAATCTGAGGACAGATAATGATTTTATTCATGTAAAATTTAAATGGAGTATTTTATTCTGAGTTCTCATTAAGTAGCGGTGCTCAGTGAACTTGAATGAGTCCTATGATTCACATTTTCTGTTCAGAGGCAGGATGGATCCAGGTCGGCTACTTGCGAACAGCAGCCTCTGTTAACTTCCAGGCACCTGTTGTCTACCAGTACTGTTAAAACGATGCACCTATTCTACAGCAAGGGTTGAACCACCAAGACTGTGTGGCTTGCCATGTGTTAAATGAGAAATGATTGGGTGATTCTAAATTTGGCTGAAAAAAATACATTTTAACTTCAAACACTAATTTCCTCTGTTTTGACACTGAGTTGTCTTCTCAATCTCTCAAATTTTCCCCTAGCCTCTCGAGTTTACGCATAAAGACTGTGACACTTATTTTCACTGGCATATTCAACAGATTAAAAAAAAAAAAAAAAACCTGAAATGAGCTGGGGTTTCTGTGCAGGAGACTGTGCAGGAGAATCTGTTAATTCAACAGATTAAAAAAAAAAAAAAAACCTGAAATGAGCTGGGGTTTCTGTGCAGGAGAAGTTGTCTTTTCTATCTCTCAAATTTTCCCCTAGCCTCTCGAGTTTACGCACAAAGACTGTGACACTTATTTTCACTGGCATATTCAACAGATTAAAAATTTTTTTTTAAAAACCTGAAATGAGCTGGGGTTTCTGTGCAGGATTGCCTTCCTAGGTCAAACACATCTCTTCCTCTTGCAATCCTGTGCAACACCCTATGGTATTCCTAAGGCAGTATAATAAAGGTAATTCATGCCAATTTAAAATTTGTATTTAGTTTTTGTAAATTCATTAACTATTTTCTTTCTTGGTCCTCGGCTTGTTACAGTTGCGAACAGTAAATGTAATTGGTCCCCATTTTCATAGATTTATGCTATGTCTGCTTCCCCCAAATTATATTACACTGAAATCTCAGCACAGGATTGCAAGAGGAAAAGATGTGTTTGACCTAGGAAGGCAATCAGGGAACACATTATTGTATCGTCCCATTTATTCACAATACTCTGGGGACATAATTGTGTGAAAAACAATTTTGATTAAAAAAAAAGATAGGCGTGAACAATAGATTAATAATGCATTTTCCACCAAGCATGAATGGAGAAAGGCTTCTTCCTGGCCTGCATTTCCTGCGAGGGTCAGGGGGTCAGGTTACCTCTAGTCAGTGCCTACCCAATCCAGTCCTCCTGTTATTCACAGAGAGAGGGGCTTTACTGCCAGGTTCTGTGTTCTATAAATGTTGGGTGTTCCTTTGCCGAGTGAGCATTAATAATAAATAGGCATACAGAACAACCTCAATCTCTCCTTCGTTTCCTAACAGAAAGCCCCTGCTGTGAGAAAAGGTTTTCACTAAGGTAAAGAATTCCTTCTTTCACCTTTTTTTTTCTTCTCAAAATGCTTTCTACTGCAAGGTTGTAGCTGTGGAAACTGCCAGTGCAGCCACTTAGAATAGCCAGGCAGGCAAGATCTAAGAAGGGCATTAGCCAAAGTACAACTCCTGGTAATTGCGAGGCTGTGTGTTTGTTGACAATGGCTTTGAGCCTTGTAAGAACAAGGTTTTTGTAATTTGCTAAAAAGGCTTAGTATGAGCTCCTGGTAATCCTTCCCCTGCAGTTTGAATGTGGATCTCAGTGTTTTGTGAGAATTGCTCAGAAACAAATGTGGACGCATGGCAATGAGGTTTAACACACAGGAGTACCGCCAGTCAACTGTATCATGGCACACAATGGCAATGTGAAGTTCACCAGAGTGAACTGTGGCTTTTTTGTCAAAATTAGCATGGATATAGTCCATGATGGAGGAAGCCTGGTGCCTCAGTAAACTTATAAATTGCAAAGCTTGCTGATCCACAGTGTAGATGTTGGTTTTATACGGCATCTCATGTCCTCTGCTAGCCCCCTTGACACTTTGTGATAAATACAGCAGAGCACAGAGAGAGAATAGAAGACAGTTTGGAAGGAAATTGCCTGGACCTAGACCTTTAAACCTGTGGACACCTGTGGGCATTGACATTTGTTTGTCTAAAGCACAATACATTCCGGATATGTGTGTCAAAGTAGCCATTTGTCTGGTGATGTGGCTAGTCATTCAGGTTTACACACTCTGGACCCTCACACACTTAAACAAATTATATTGTAATCTTGATAATTATAAAATAAGTAAATTAACTCATCGTTCACTTTTTAAAACAATTAAATGCCTTAGTCAATGTTAGTGATGTCAGTAATGCTTTATTTACTATTGTACAATACCTAAGGGGATTGGATAGAGCAAATCCACTGAAATTATTTTATTTTATTTTGTAGTCACGGAGAATTAAGTTATTTAAGTTGCACCCTGCAAATCCCTGTGAGACAATATCTGAATTGGTAATTAAGTGATTTCTGCTCTGTATTCCCAAGCTTTCTGCATAAAGCACATTTGAAACATCACTGTTTGGGGCTATAGGCCAAACTAACTGTTTATTTCATGAGGTTGTAACTGCGAGGCTGCAATTATGGTTTTCCAGCTCAACAGTACAAAAAAATGTTTTTAAATGGTGAGACCTGCAGAGACTGGAAAAATCAAACTGCAGCAAAACAATCCAGATCTGACAAAAGTTCTTCACCCGACATGTGGTCGGACTGAGCTTTGACTTTGAGGTAGGCTTATATAATGTCTCCCCACAGTGTCAGTGGATACATCTCTAAATATGTTTAGTATTCTCCTCTTAATCCGTATCAGTGGCATTGTGTTCTGGGTGAAAAAGCAAGTAATTTAGTGAGAAACTGACCGATCTGGGCTGTTGCATCAGAGCGGATGACATTGTTAACACTGTAGCAATGTTACTGTTCATTATGTATTAAATGTAAAAATGTGAGAGAAGGCTATTTTGGCTGGTTAGCCCTGAAGCAAAAAGCTGTGGTACAGTAACCTACTTTAGGCCCTATTGTGCAAGTCTGCTGTGTCATTAGAGAAGACTCAACTAGCACATGATCCCAGTGAGTGGATAGGGCTTCCCCTTTCAAAAAAAAAAAAAAAAAGAGTAGGCATTCATGCAAACTCACCAAATTTACTTCTAAGTTCCAGTAATTATACTCCTGTTAGGGTGTGCGCTTCACAATGGCCTACTTGTTTGTTGCTATAGTGGTTTATTAGGCTATGAACACAGTAGAAGAGTTCACCCAATAGTTCTGAGAGAAGACACATGATTTATTTGTGTCATCATGTATTGCTATGTTATGAGGGATAGGTTCTATGATTAATTATTTTCAAACTATTGAAAAGATCTAAATTCAATACAGCAAGGAATGTATCCGGTGAAATTCAGATGTATAGAAATAGTTTACCAGCTAAGATATAAAACTTCCTAAATGCAAAATGCTGTCCTCATCTATAAGCTTTGCGGGGTCTGCCTGCCATATGGTGAGATGGCCTGTCACGAAAAGGGATGATAAGATTGCTTTGGTTTTTTTATTGGCTCTTGCCCGCTGGCACTTTACCATTCTGGGGACACTGGAAAGCTGGGAAATGCAGTTTGAGCTTTTGATCATTGTCTGTGAGACACACTGAAAGGGTCCAGGGAAACACACCATGAAGGGGCTGGGACTGATGACTTTCCTATGCAAATGATAGAAATGATGCACAAAAGCTCCATTATGGTTTCCATTCCCGTGCCAAATATCTGCCTGCCTACATAAGAGGTGGTAAATCATGACAATGTGGGTGAGCTAAAATAAACAATTTTCTACTGAGAAATTTCCCAACTTGTTATCTAATTAGTCTGGTTGCAAAAACATTTTTTTAGATTGAGATCTGTGTTTTAACTGGCGGGTAAACTTGTTATTCCAAAACCCTGGAATATAATCCCTTTGATATAGCTCTCTGCTCAGAAACACCCCTAATGATAAGGCTATTGGTGAAGTTCTCAAAGACATTAAAATATAGACTAGGGCTTCTGTTTTCTTCCACAAGTGCCTTAAATCATAGCCAGGAGTGATAAAAACCGGTTATGGTGAGGTATGGTTATTTTAGGCATATCTTGGATATATTTCAGAAGCAAGAGTATAAAATATACTTGAAGATTTACTTCAGACTTCTATATTCATTAAATGGTTGTTTTTGGCTGAACTCTATACCATAAACCTTCATACAGAATTGTGAAGATAATAGTTCTTAGTAGCCTGTTACCTCTGTAGTTTAGTTCAGATCTTTTCAGGCTACATTATGATTTTTATGGGTATAAAATAAATCGTCAAAAAGTAGCGTGAATATTTGTACTAATTCTTAGAATAGTCTCATATTCTTTAGCTGCCTGTCATCAGGGTGAATTTCTCCCTGGAATCCCCAAGAGTATTTCCTATTATATTGTAAATCTATGAGTTGAAGCTGAAACCGCCAAATATATGGTTTATGGGGGAGAAGCCTCACGCATGCTGTAGCAATTCGATTTTATGTTTTGATTCAGGATGAAGTGTTAGGGTGTTATGATTTTTTACATTTTTTTTAATGTAATGCCATGCAATCATGCTGTGCTAGGGGTAGTGCTATAACCTTAATGTTCGTAGTAATGTATCAGGAAGGACAAAGCCAAAGAAAATGTTGATGGCGAATCAGTTATTTTCATATCTGTTTTTCAATTTGTGATAAAATGCAGTTTTCATTTCTGTCATTAAATGTTGAATCCTGTAGTACTTATGAATCCTTGCAAAACATTAAACATGCTGGTTTTAAAGCATATAGGTCTTCCATCCTCCATTTTAATCAGCGTAAGTGTTAGTGTCTTAATTATCTTTGTAAGCGGATTGCAAGCTTTTGTGAGACTTTATCAAGCTTTTATTATGAGATTGTGAGGCATAGCTAAGCAGGATTTTCCTCTCTTTTCTTTCCCCAGACAAAATGGAAATCTACCAATGACTGATTCTGTCATTAGTGATATGGACCTGGAATAGTAGCCTGACCAGGGAGATAAACCAACAATGGCCGCCCACCGCATCAGAGCCGCAAACAACAACAATGTGCTCCCTCGCTGCAAGTCTGAGGGGACACTCATTGACCTCAGCGAAGGGGTGTGCGAAGCCAGCCTCATTGATGTTAAAGGTTTTGTGAATCAACCTTAACTTTTTATAGAGGTTTATAATGGCATTGTGTCCTTTCTCTGTCATCTACTCCTTAGTGCCTTGGCTATTAGGTGTCAAAATGATTATGTTATCAAATAATAGTTTAGATCATGATATTGGTTTTCAATCTCCACAGTCTTGATGGAAAGAATACTAGTTTTTTATTTACTTGTGTTTGCAGTGCCTTCTCCCAGTGCCTTAAGGCTGGACACCTCAGCCTCCTTTGGGACTGCACGGGAAGTCATTGCCATCAAGGATTACTGTCCGTCCAGCTTTACTACCTTGAAATTCTCCAAGGGTGACCACCTTTTCGTGCTGGACACGTCTGGGGGAGAATGGTGGTATGCCCACAACAACACAGAGATGGGTTACATCCCCGCCGCGTACGTCCAACCAGTTAATTACAGAAACTCCTCTTTCAGCGACAGTGGGATGATCGACAGTTTTGGGGACTGCTTTGAGGAGGGGGCCAAGGAGCTGGACCTCCTTGGGGAGTGGACCGGGGTGGTGCTGCGACCCACCCTGCCGTATGACAGCAACCCCTTTACCAATTGCTCTTCCACTAACCCCTTTCTCGCCAGGTCTCCGCAGGGCATGCTTGATCAGAACAGCAATGAGAAGGTGCTACACAGCGGAACGGACCTGCTGCTCTTTGATGTGCTGGCATCCTCTGCCCCCAACTACTCCGGCAGCACCTCTCCCAATGGATTTAGCAGCAGCATTTTTGACGTGACCCCCACTAGCCCAAACCTGGAAGCCATGCAAATGCTCCGGAGGGAAAATCCGTTCTTTAGAAGCAAACGGTCCTACAGTTTGTCAGAGCTTTCCACCCTACATGCTCAGTCAAATGCACTGCCAGGCTCCTCCTGTTTCTTCACTGGTCTAAAAGCTCCCTGCCCTGAACAGTTTCAGAGCAGGGATGACTTCAGGGCCGCATGGCTAAACCACAGGAAACTAGCAAGGTCATGCCATGACCTAGACTCACTGGGGCAGAACCCTGGCTGGGGCCAGACCCAGCCTTTGGAGACCAACATTGTGTGCAAGTTGGACGGCTCTGGCGGAACCGTACAACTTCCAGAGACCGGCATCAGTATTCATGTCCCTGAGGGCCATGTAGCCACCGGGGACACCCAGCAGATCTCCATGAAGGCCCTGCTGGATCCCCCACTGGAGCTCAACAATGACAAGTGCTCTACAGTGAGCCCTGTGGTGGAGATCAAGTTAAGCAACATGGAGATAAAAAAGGGCTTTATCACCCTGGAGATGAAGGTGTCCGTTGTGGTGAAAAAAGAGAGCCAGAAAATGGTGGATGTGATATGCGTACGAAGTGACTGCATGGAGGGCCCCTACACGCCTATTCCCCTGACCTATGTTTATGGGGACACGGTCCAAGTTCAGCTAGACAACCTGGAGCCCTGCTTGTATGTGGCTGTGGTCGTTCAGGCCCAGCACAGCTCCCATAACTCAACAGTCTGGGACCATATGGTCAAAAAAGTCACCCTGGGGGTTTATGGGCCCAAGCACATCCATCCATCCTTCAAAACTGTGGTGGCTATTTTTGGGCATGATTGTGCCCCAAAGGTGCTGCTGGTCAGTGAAGTTGGGAAGCAGGCCAACTCTGCCCCTCCAGTGGCTCTGCAGCTTTGGGGAAAGCATCAGTTCACCCTGGGCAAGCCACAGGACCTACAGATTGGCATTTACTCTAACATGTCTAATTATGAGGTGACAGCCCGAGAGCAAGGCCGAGTTGTGCAGGGATTCCAGGTGAAACTGGGCAAGGTGAGCCGGCTCATTTTTGTCATCTCATCGCGGAATGTAGATGATATCTCAGACTTCACTTTACGGGTCCAGGTCAAAAACGACCAGGACTGCATCCTCGCACAGTTCTGTGTACAAACTCCTCAGCCCCCTCCCAAAACAGAGGGACGGACAGCTGGTCAGAGGAGGTTTCTGAAGAAGAAGGAGGTTGGTAAAATTATTCTGTCTCCTCTGGCCATCACCACCAAGTACCCATTGTTTCAGGAACGTTGCATCACTAATTTGAAATTTGGAAAATTGCTAAAGACGGTGATAAGGCAAACCAAGAACCAGTATCTTCTGGAATACAAGAAAGGTGATGTGATTGCCTTGCTGAGTGAAGAAAAAATCAAACTTAAAGGACAACTGTGGACCAAAGAGTGGTATATTGGATATTATCAGGGCAAGACTGGGCTTGTCCATGCAAAAAATGTCTTGATCGTGGGAAAGGTTAAGCCCATTTATTTCTGTGGGCCGGATCTCACAACAACCATGTTGTTGGAGCAGATTCTAAAACCTTGTAAGTTTCTCACCTACATTTACGCCTCTGTGAGGACAATACTGATGGAGAACATAGGGAACTGGAGGGCGTTCGCCGACGCACTGGGCTACAATAATCTTCCACTGACTTACTTCTGTCGGGCGGAGCTTGACAGCGAGCCGGAGAGGGTGGCCTCTGTGTTGGAGAAGCTCAAGGAGGATTGCAATAATGTAGAAAGCAAAGAGAAGAAATCGTTTCAGAAGGAACTCATGGCCGTAAGTAACTAATATGCATGTTTACACATCTCTGGCTATGTTTTCGCATCCCACTGACTCTGCATAATTGTGACACTAGTCTAAATACCGTCGTGAGCTTGTAGTCTTGGGGTCTAATTCTTTTCAAGGTGCAGTAAATAAACTATAAGAACAATGAGTAAATGCGCCTTGAGAAATGGCATCAGGACATTGTTTATTCTGATAAATTGTTGCATGTGAGACATTTGATGCAGCTTCATGGAAAACCAATTGTTGTAGTTCAGAGGAAGGGAGACTGTTGTGAAAAATCAGCTCCATTGTGCCCCAGCCTTAAATATACAAGAAAAGGGAAAAGGGGCTTGGCCATTGTCCTTCAATCCTCTTCTATTAATGTACGAGTTGTCCCATGTCTGTATCGGCAAAACAGAGAACAATGAATTAATTCTGGCACAAAAAAAAAAGATTTTCTCGGATTTTCAATTAATGTTTTAATTAACTTCAGATACTGCAGACCAAGGGGACTATGATTGAGTTTTCTTTGTCTATTGTTAAACTCCTGTTGAGATACAAACACAATTTGTGCTATTAATTTATGTCCTTCTCTGTGTATTAATTGCTATTGTCGCTTTGCAATGACTTATTTCCATGCCTCGTTACATATGTTGTGAGTATGAATAATGCAATGTAAGTAAATCTGTTTCCCATGGATCAAATATGAAGTTAAAATACTATTCGTGGTCAAGGTTAACTAACGTTTGAAGCCCCTGTTACCAATCGTCCTGAGTAAAGAGTCCCTTGTGAAGAAATTTGAATGCGTAAAGGCATGCTTACCAGTGTGTACACATCATGTTTATGTTTGTGCTGGTAGACATATGGTCTCTGGTGAGAGACCGTGCTGCTTTTTCGTTTGATCATTTCAGAAAGAAGCAGAGGTGTAAAAATGCAACCAGTGACAGGTGACACCTGCTCTACTGCTACAGGCAGCTGTCAGGCTATATACCTCAGAATTTAGCGAGCTAACCCGTGAGACACACCAGTCTATTTCTGTCACATGGGGACTAAACTTAATCATAGATGTGTGGTCTACTTGGAGTTTGTATTTTTAAACAAGCAAGTCTGAGGCCAGTGATATTGTTAACTGCCAGTGTTTAATCTTTGTTGACTGGCAGTATATAATATTTAGAAAAGTATGACACAGCCAAGGAGTACCATTACTAGATTATTACAATGGACAAAATGGTAGCTTTGGGTGGCCTGTGTTTATTTATGGAAAGCTAGTTTACTGCTATTGCTTTCCTTAAAGAAAGATTGGAATGGGACTGTATTTTATCCGTTCCTCCAGGCAACTTTTGATAATATCGTATCAATAAGTGAGGAAAGTCATGACATTGCATACAGCCCTGTGAAGTTTTCTTGATTGAGATGAGAAACCAATGATTATATGACTGTTTCCATGAAATTTTACCGGTACAATTATATGATTTTAAATTAAAAAACAAGATTAATTCAAGACACACACAATAAATGTTTTTTCCATTACCAAACTTTAAGGCATTGGTTCAGTGGTTCTTATATAAGATAGTAGCTTTCTGTTGAAATGGAAATATAGTTTTGTTTGTGATCTCTCACATCTTCTCTAAACATCTCTTCTCTGACAGTGACAGAAATATGTTATTTCCTTATGTGTCATTGGCGGAAAGGATTATAAGGATTCCTTATTGGGAGGAATAAAAAAAATCTTATCTGAGAGGAAGCCAGTTGTCTTTGGACTTGGGCATTCCATTCATGCAAATACATTTACTTTTTTGTGTTTATATTTCCATTTTATATACAAAATTTGAATATGCCTGGGAGGGAAAAACAATAATATAGTAAAACTCTTACACACAGTTAGCATTTTCAGCTTAATGTATTGCAGTGTTCTGCCATCAGACCAACAGATTGTCTCAATGAGGAACCCTCTGAAAAGAGACATTAATGCTTTCATTGCTGCATCACATTTCTCCAGTAACAACATGATACAGAAAGTTTTATTCAGCTTGTCAGTAATAAATATTTACCTCAATATAGCCGCCGTCGAGTTTAACCCAGATTAATCTCTCTTGGCGACAGCAGTCCAACATTAAACGTTGTATAGCATTAAAATTGAACAGGCTTTGGCAGATTCTAGACAGCATTTTGGTTTTGTGTTACTTCTAGAGGGTGTACCCTGGAGAATGGTTCTGCATGTTCAGTAGAGAAAAAAAAAACCCTTGATCAAGATCAAGAGCCTGAATTTTAAACTGGTTGTAAGATGGAATAAAATCTAACTACAAAGTTGTTGAAATCATTAACAAATATATGTGAATAACTTGGATCACTTCCCCCCCTCATCCTCCCCTTTAAACTTTATTTTGCTTAGAACTGAGTCATTCTCCCTTTAAACTTGGAAACAGGTCTCAAACACAATTTGAATGACACTGTAAACATAGTGTAATTTTTTTTTTTTTCCCCCTAATACTAAAGAGCTTTTTGTATATTTCTATTATAACCATCATTGCACCTTGGGCTCTTATAGGTTTGTGGTAAACGGAGGGAATGGGTGTCATTAATCGTTTCAAAAGAACAGGAATGACTACAGTTGAACCATAGCAAACGTCAGTTGCTCTGTGAATCACAAAATCAGCTCGGTATTCCAGTTTAAAGTAAAAATATTAAATTGTTCCTCATTGACTAGTGTTACATCATAATCTCACTGTGGATACCAATTACTGAATTTTGCCCTATATTTTAAAACAAATTCTAAATGCTTTAAATTAGTTGGACAATTAAATTATCATGTTAAATGAATTATAAAACTACACGATACAAATATTTAATGATTCATATTTATATTTATCTACGCATGGTAGCTAGTTAGTTAGCTAAGTACATGGTGGATAGCTAGCAAAGTTGTGACCACAGAATGGCCAGAAAGCTACAGTAGTGCATCTCAGTAAACTTACCTTACGTGAGGCAAGCTTAAGGTGGATTTACTCAATGCTCTTTATTTGTGCAAAAGAGTTAGGTTGCTAAATTACTTTATAGCTATCTTATGACACAGCTGGATTAACAACATAAACGGATTTTGTCCTTAATGCTGTGATGTTAGCTAATTTACTGCACATGCATTCACTAAACAATTGAGTGATACTTTGGGAATGATTGGGATACTTTATTTGATTCTTTTTTCCCCCTTTTTCTTTAACTGTCAAATTTGGTAAGTTTAGAGTTCTGACCTTAGTTTAGTCAAAGTCTTGTAATTAAAGTTGAATGAGTTAAATTCATGATAGTGGTGTTGTGTGATTGATGTTCCCCCTATTACTTTGCCAGTGCTAAGATGCAGGAAGTAGCAAGTTTTCTCATCAGTGGTGACAGATGGATTGTGGGCCAGAGGAACAAGCATGCATATCTATTTTTAGCAGTTTTCAACGTTGTTAATGAGAAGCCTGATTCGGTATTAGGAGCTCATTAAAACACACACACATGTGCATAGACAAGGTACCCGTCTTGCTTTGTTTTACTTCAGATATTAACTGCTGGAGTTTTCTTAATTTCTTAACCTGAACAGCTTTGCATGCCATAACAGGAGAGTGGAGATCCAGCATGAATGCCCCCTCCAAATACATATACATGCATACACACAAACAGACACACACACACATACACTATGGCCGGTCATGTCACCAGTGGGGAGATAGAAGATCTCGATGCCCCTTTGATGGACCCCTGTTTCAAAGTGGTACATAGTTCTGTTCTCCTGGCAATTTTCTTCAGACATTGTACAATTGTCAGTATGGGAGTACTGAAATGCATGCCTCTCTTGTCTGGTGCCAAATAGTCTTATGTAACGTGAAATGCAGTATGTAAATGAAGCAATGGAAACTCGTAAACCCATTGGCTGGTGTGAGATTTTTTAGGATATTGAGGAGGATGGATGAAAGCCAAGGCCTACCTTCTAAATCACAAATCAACAGATGTTTCCTGTGCATTGTTAGCTCTATAACACAGGCACCAGTTTTGGATGAAAAGACTTCTGTGGACCACATGGCTCCCAGATCATGCAAAAAAACTGCTTCCCTCCATGTCTGATAATAGTATTAATCTGATTTGAAATTTATTATGGTTGTCAATGGGGTTGATTTCATAGCGCCAGGCTATAATTGAGTATTTAAGAATTATTTATAGTAAATGAAGAAGACTGATTTGGTTTATAAGAGACAAAAAAACATGACTGTACATGAGAAAATTATTTGTAATAGCACTCTCTGGTAATAAACAATAAATGTCATTATTTTGATATAATTAATAATAATAAAAATATATAGTTTTATTTTTATTTTATCTCTTATACTACCATATCAGTGACTGTTTATTGAAAATTGGGTGAATAACTTTTATCACCTGCATTATCACAGTGAACCTGTTTGTTTTTGTTATTTCCATGGGAATTGGGCTTCTAAAGCTAGCTGTCAGAAAGGCATATAATTATTGTTTATCTAACAAGATGGGTGTGTTGAGCAGTCTAGACCTGTCTGCATGGATCATATTTGTATTAGAATGGGACTCCTTCTTACGTAAGAAGGGGCGGGGGGATTAGATCCTGTTGTCCAGGGAGGAAACAGGTGCTGGTCTGAGATGGTATTCAGTGGGCCCCCATCACAGATGTGTTCTTTCTATTGTGCCAGTGTACGAAACACAGAGATCAACATAATAGTCATTTTGTTTTGTGTAGTTTTATTGGCATTCCATAAATTGTGCTCAATACATTTAAGAATTATTTTTTTGGTATAGGTGAAGTGCAGGATCAATGGAAATATGTAGTGGGCTCATGACAGACACTTCCCCTTATAGGAGCCATTTTGGGAAAGAGAGTGACATGTCAATTCCTCCCTCTGGCTCAAACCAGAATGATGCAATGGCAGCAGTCAGGGATTGAGGCAGTGATGCATTACACAATGTTTAGGAATGCACCAGGAGACACCCACACATCTATAGAAGATCAGGATGGAGTCTGAAATTACAGCCGTTTAACCCCCTTATGGGCTGTATTATCTCAAAAGAACAGAAGTCACTTTTTTACGCATGAGACGTGATGAAAATGAGTAAAATGTGACTACAAGAGGCTGGAGACTTGCAAGGCATGAATGTACTACACAAGGCGATAGCATGTCAAATTGAGTCTAAACAGCACCTTACTCCCATTTTATTTTGCTGAGTTCAAGGTCATGGCGTGGTATAGTCCTGCATGTCTTCACAAAACAACCCTCACTCTTACCTAAAAATGTACTCGTATACATGGGATCTGCAATTTAATAAAGTAATGATAAATTGTAAATACATTCAACAATCAATAGACAACCGTACACAAATTGTGTGATTAAATAAATTGTACAAAAAAATAAATGCAGATGTGAGTTCATTAATTTTAACTTGAACAAATTGTCCTGAACAAGATGTCGGTTGGGTCCTCAGTTCACACTATGCACCCCCTATAGCTTCCTGTATGTGTGTGTTTGTGTTTGTGCGTGCGTATCCTTTGTGCTGCCTCACAACTAGGAAGTCTCAGACAGGAAATAGGCTATTTGTGAATGAATCACAAATGTTTGTTTGTCTTACCAGATAGAGGAACAGTGGCGCCACTTTTGCCACTCTTGGCTCTGTATCTTGGCCTGTGACACTATTTTAGGGGAGTAGGAGAAGGAATGTGGAGTGTGTAGACAAAGGAAAAAGAAACATAAGCCAGACTAACACCAAAGGCCACATTTCTAGTCCCTGAAAGCAGCATAAGCATTATGTTTGCATATGCATGGCTGGTTTCTGGAGTATAACTTTTTTTTAAGTAATTGTATCCCAAGTGGCTCAGGATTGAGTTATGGATGCCACTCTGTCCCCCTGTTGCTCGAATTCTCAACCTGCTGACATTCAGTAAATATTGGAATGAGCCCGTCAAGCAGAGCGTGTTGCCAACAATCGCTGTTATTCCCAAGTTGCCAATTGGTTCGAATTTGTAAGAGGGAAGTTATAAAAGGAATATCTAAGCAGCCTTTGATACCCGCCAGACTTCTGATTTGTTTTCCATTAGCATTCTCAACTT
>JAOYSI010000028.1:1620973-1647036 GCA_025775065.1 Hiodon alosoides | reverse complement strand
AGTTATAAAAGGAATATCTAAGCAGCCTTTGATACCCGCCAGACTTCTGATTTGTTTTCCATTAGCATTCTCAACTTGTCTAAAGATGCCCCTTCTTTTTTTTACTGAATGTGAAAATTTGTCTGCATTAATTAGAAAGTCTTTACATTAATTTGTTGTTATGTATAAATTTTGACAGTGCCCAGGCTTTGAGCCAGGCAGTGAGTTTGGCATTCAGGCCAAAGCATGTGTTTTGCAGAATCCCGCTCACTCAGTCCGTTCCCTCTGGTGCAGGCCCTGCTAAAGATGGACTGCCAAGGACTGGTGGCCCGACTCATCATGGACTTTGTACTGCTGACCATGGCCGTGGAGGTTGCCACCCGCTGGAGGGAGCTGGCCGAGAAGCTGGCTAAGGTGTCCAAGCAGCAGATGGACGCCTACGAGGCTCCGCACCGGGACAAGAACGGAGCAGTGGATAGTGAGGTGAGCGAAAACCTCAGGCTCTCAGACAGCATGTCAAAATATCCCTGGCAAAATCAGAAATAATCATTTGTGTTGTCCCTGTTTATATGCCCTAAGTTTCAATTTAAACACTTTTATATAGCAACTTGCTTTATTTGCTCACTGCACTGAACTGAGATAATTAAGAGAAGTGTGAAATATTACTGTGTTGTATTAAAATTGTTTTAGTCTGGTTGTCTTGGATGTTTTTTTGCATGTAATATTAAGTAAAGAGGAGTCCGAGGAGCCACACTGTGCTGTTGTGCAGGACTCTAAACCCCATTGGCTGTATATATCAACAATAAGTAATGTGTACAACTGTATGTTGTCTGAGCCCCATTCGATGAGCCTCTGTCAAGCTAATAAATATTTTGTCTTTCCACACTTTTTCTCTTCATGAAAGGCTATGTGGAAGCCTGCATATGACTTCCTGCTGACGTGGGCAGCCCAGATTGGAGACAGCTACAGGGACGTGATCCAAGAGCTGCACATGGGGCTTGACAAGATGAAGAATCCCATCACCAAGCGCTGGAAGCACCTGACGGGCACACTCATTTTAGTAAACTGCTTGGACACTCTCCGGAGCTCCGCCTTCAGCCCTGCTGCTCAGGATGACTTTGCCATCTAAAACCACACAACTTGTTTGGAGCTCCGCCTCCGATTCTACCACTCAGGATGACTGACATTTTTTTTTCTCACTTTTCTTTAAGCCTGCATCCATCTCCATTGATTCCCACCTTTTCATCTCTGCCTTCTCTCAGTTTTTCCTTTAAGCCCCATCTATTAGGACCTGACACTAGCTATGCTTCCCACCTTTTTTGTTTGTAGCTTAAAGTTTGTGGTCAACCATCCCAGCCAAAACTGGTCTCAGTAATTTTCCTTACTTTTAAAGGGTATTTTTAAATTGTTATGGTCTTTTACAGTATATATTTTTTTACTCTGAAATCACACAGCAACAGTTTTTTTAGAACCACTTTAACACTTTTTAACATCATTTTAACCAAGTTTGATAATTATGATGAAAAAAATGAAAATGCTTAAGTTAAATCTGTCGTGTGTATTTTATTTGTGTATTTATAAGCATTTAAATTGTTTGTGTTAACAACACAAAGCTTTGACAGTGTTAGGGTGGGGAATTTTGTCTCACAGTGGACTGTTATAGATAACTGGCTGTAACAAAATGAAGAATGGCTCATAATTGTGGAGTTATTAGATATAACTATTTTGCTAATAGGGCTTTAAAGGCTTCCTGCTTCACTCTCATCAAATTGTATCTTTCAGTGTGGCTCTTTTCAGCTTGCTTTTATATAAGAGTTTTATTACTTTTTTACTGAAGCTTGTCAAAATAAGGTGATTTGACCTTTTTTGAAGGCATTTCTCAAAATGTCAATCATTGCAATGCCAACTAAATTGAATAATTCACCCTTTGTGAGAAGACTATTTTGTTTTGTTCTTGAACTTTTTAGTTTTTTTTGTTCTTTGTACTTAGTACTGAGAGGTGTGTTCATCGCAAAAGCTTTTGTGTTATTTTTTGATAGCCTCCATCTGTAGAGAAAATATATGTAAATATTTCTTTATTGTTGATGTCATAAATTTGTTATGATAGATAGAACCTGTCGCACCGATATATGGGAAAAGAGATTTCCATGTGGAATGTCTGAAGCACCTCTAACACAGTCCCTGCTAGTTTAGTTTATTTGAATGGCTTTTCTTGTGGCATATGGTTGGACGTGCTTTCACCATCCAATAATTAATTTGGTGAGAAAAGAATCAGTTAAATTTCTCTGTATCATTTGATTTCTTTGAATTCAATAAAATGGCAATGCGTTTTGGATCATTACATTTACATTTTACATTTTAGTCATTTAGTCTCATACCGAGTGAGGTATATAATACCATAGTTTGAGGGTCAAAAAGTGCCATTATAAGTACTGAGCTACTGTGTTCTATTGTTTAGTGCCACAAGAATTTAACTAGACACTAAAGTGCTCCTAAAGTCATATTCAGTGCATAGCTACGGTCATCTAAGCTACTACCGTACAGCCATACAATTGAAAAAGCAATATAGAAAAAGTTAAACCTCCTGACATAAACAACACAATAAAATGGTTTGAATTAATAAGTAGTTAAAAAATACATCTATCATAATAATAATCAGTACAATTGGCATCACGTAACTGGCAGAGTGGAATTAAAAGTTTAGAACTGAATATAGGGTATATGGTGAGGGGACTGGATTCTTTTAGTGTGAGACACTGTTGGAACAGGTGAGGTTTTGGTTTCTGGTTGTGGATGAGTATTCTGACTGCTGCAGGACATTACTTCTAGGGTTTTCCTCCACTTGCATTCTGCCGCCCTCAGTGGGGCTTGGGAGGTGCCTGGGGTTTCTGAGAGCCAGGGTTGCGGTGGAAGCTTTCTCACTGACATAAGGAAGAGGGCAGAGATTCTTAAAAGTTAAACCATAGCTCGGAGAGAGTGAGGAGATCTCTTTAGTCAGGTTGGAGGGAGACAGAGGGTGTCGGTTACGACGAAGGGAGATAGTGGGAGAAGAGGGGATACACAATATGTTGTGTACATGATACACGTGGCTGTTTTTTAATATTCTACATTAAATATATGGACTTCACTAAGGCATTTTTAATGGGAGATTGTTTTGCACTCTGAAGGAACACTCCAGGAAAAAAACATTAAAAAATAAATTAATTAGGGGTTTGTGGCTGAAATGACAAAGCAGTGCCAAACTTGTTAATGTTTCATTATATCGTAGAACAAGCCCTTCTGTAAGAAAATGGTCATATGGATACCTAACGAGAGTAATGTACCCTGTGGTGAAAGTTAATTAGATGTAAGAAAACTTGATCCATGCACGAACACTACTTCATTGCCATTTTTGTGATCTTTTTGGATGAATCGAGTGCAGCCTTTAGGGACATCATTCTGCACACTTAAGTGAGATGGCTAAGTAGCGGTAAGTTCCCTTCATAACATTATGCACAGAGATCAGATGCTTTCTTGTTGATGTTAATGACAATATGCATAATTGAGAGACAAGTTTTGGATAACCTAACATTTTTAAATGATCTCACAGTGCAATTGAGCAGGCTTGCGAGTGCAAGGTGTGGGGAAAGAAATGGATGACATAATGTGTCAGATGGTAAGTGTTTAAATGCAGCTGAGGTTGAAAGACGGTGATCTCATTTCCTATTGCTAAATGAGGTATGGCATGCTGCCAGGGGCCACACCCTCAAGCCCGAGGGACAAACCCAGGCTAGGATCTCGTTTCGCACCTGACTGTGGTTTCACTAATTGTACCCCACTAAGGTGATTGGACTTAAAAAGATATCTAAAAGTGCCAACAGAGCTGGCAGGGGAGGGTTAGACTGGAAAGTCAGTGAAACATACCACTGAAACATAAAAAAGTGATTAACATGGAGAAAAAAAGGTGATGCTTGCATATGTATAACTAGCTGTCACACATTCTGTTTCCCTATTAAGTTTTATGCGACTATGTTACAGTAGTGGGCTCTGGGAATGCAGTGTTGTTTGAACTCCTTTTCTCGATTTCATCCCAGTGAGAGCATTCCACCTTTTGCCCTGGTTACTGGTCGACGCAGAACCCCACTGGTGCCTAAAGGGAGGCCACGGCACTGAACTTGGTGCTCATCCCGCGCTTGTGATTTATTGATGCCCTGTGAAGACTCATGCCGAGAGGACGCGGTGTAAAAGGCTGTCGCAGCCATGTACTCATTTGGGTGGAAAAAGGCAGACTTGCAGAAGCCTGCAGTTTTTATTACTAGCCATTCTAAAAATCACGCACACTACAGATGTTTCGCCATGATACTGTCTCCAATACTGTTTCATGATATTTTGATGAAAATCAAATTTCCTGTTTAGACTCAGTATGGAAATGTCATTGTTTTGCAAGATAAATTCCTCCTTTCACCTTTAACAATTCTGTGTCACATATCTAGCTTTGATCTCTATACCAGCTGAAATTATCAGCCCTTTATCTTCTATTTGTTGCTTTTCACAGGATCTAAACCATGTGTCTGTTATAGAACAGTAACTAAGAACAGGAACCAGTTTTTCAACTGGTTTGACACACCAACTCGGGCCGAACCCCCCTCCACCTCCTCAAGTAGCAACACCTCGACTACCCCCCACCCCACATGTCTCCCTGTGACACCACAGGACAACTGCTCAGCAGCCTCAGCCCGCCTCCTCCCACTTAAGGACAGTGTTTCCCAGCCCAGGGAGAATTTCTGCACCGCCAGCTCCCTCAACCAGGAAGACAGCAGCACCTCAGGCCCCTGGTACGGGACTGCCTGGACCCTCTGCCGTTCGCGTACTAGGCTGACATCGGGATGGATGATGCCATCGTCTACTTGCTTCACAGAGCTTACACTCACCTGGAGAAGCAACACAGCACTGTGAGGATCATGTTCTTCGACTTCTCCAGTGCTTTTGACACTGTCCAGCCTCTCCGGCTGGCTGAGAAGCTCTCACCGATGCAGGTGGATCAGGATCTTGTGGCCTGGATTACAGACTACCCCTGTCATGGCTGCCTGTCAGATGTGGTAGCGAGCAACACTGGCACTCCCCAAGGAACTGTACTGTCACCGTTTCTGTTCACTCTCTACACCTCTTTTGATTCAACTCGGGGAGAAGCCACCTCCAGAAGTTCTCAGATGACTTCTCCATTGTCGGCTGCATCACAGATGACAGGGAGGAGGAGTACAGAGAACTAATCGAGATCTTCAGTGGATGGTTCAGTGGACAGCAACCACCTCCAGCTCAACACAGGAAAAACCAAGGAGCTGGTGGTGGACTTCAGACGCAACAAGAGACCCCACACCCCAGTCGTAATAAGGGGGGGAGAGAGATGGTAGACACCTACAAGTTCCTGGGAGTGCAACTCAACAATAAACTGGACTGGTCGGACAACACTGAGGCCCTCTACAGGAATTGACAGAGCAGGCTATTTTTTCCTGAGGAGGCTCAGGTCCTTCAATGTGTGCACCTGGCTGCTACAGATGTTCTACCAGTCTGTAGTGGCCAGTGTCATCTTCTTTGCTGTGGTGTGCTGTGGATGTGTCATTGGGGATTGTGGCGCCAACAAACTCGGCAAGCTGGTGAGGAAGGCCAGCTCGGTGGTGGAGATGGAACTGGACAGAGTAGAAACAGTGACTGAGAGGAGGATGAGAGGGAAGCTGAAAGACATCATGGACAACCCAGGAGCACCTTCAGGCAGAGACTCATCCAGCCACATGTCTCAAAGCACTTAGATTCCACAATGCCACAGCACCTAACTGACAGACTCTGTTTTAGACTCTGTATTTGACTGCATCTTATTGCATACTATTTTGGATATATTTTGCACATAATTGTTATTTATTATTGTAATTGTTATTGTCTTAAACTGTGACAAATCAGGAATTTCCCCTACGGGGGATTAATAAAGGAATATCTATCTATCTGTCTGTCTATCTCTCTATCTGTCTATCTGTCTATCTGCCTGTCTGCCTGTCTGTCTGTCTGTCTGTCTGTCTGTTTTGTTCTTCAGGTTTGTTCTTCAGCTTTGGCCATGACACCAATGTGGGATATCAGTGTAACTTAGCTACCATCAGGTTGTTTTATGAACTTAGTAGACGTTTGATTGGTGTGGGGAGCTTATTGGGTCACTATGAAATGGGAATATCCTGGTAATTAAACTGGTTTAATCAAATACTGATAGGTGCCACTTTGAAATATAGTAATGCATTCGATCTAAAATACTATTAACGTGTATTTGAAATCATAACACTGTGGAGATAATTGAACTTCCCTGGAGAATGAGATGTATCACAGTCAGTAAGTCCTCCTATATACTGAGCTTCTGTCTCTGTAGAATGGCTGCATGTCCTGAAATGACAATATTTTAGGAGAGAGAGAGAGAGGAAAAACACACACACACACACACACACACACACTGGCTGAATTGGCCCCTTTGATTATTGGTTGTGATGATTGGTTCCCCTCTTTACATACTGGTTTGCCAAGCTTATGGTTTAAGCATGAACACTCTTTCTTTCAGTCCAAGCTTGCAGTCATCCTCCCCATGTACCCCCCCAACCCAGAGCCAGCCAGTGTTCACACACGCAAACATAATGTGACCTGAAACTGCATAATGAACATACAATTTACATAAAACACTGGCAATGGGCTCAGTTGGTGCTGCTTTATTTATTTATTTTCTTCATTTATTAACTGACTGAAAATTTAGGTCTGTGTGATTTAGTGTACGAAAACGTATATATCATTGGGTTTGCATTTTAGATCAGAAGACATTTATAGTGCCCTCCATAATGTTTGCGACAAAATTACTGTGGAAAAAGAGCATGTTCTGTTTCATGTGGAAAATAATTGTTAAGAAACATCAATTACTGTAGATCTATTTCTTAGCAGTGTTTTGTTTCAACGTTTAGACTAGATAGCGTATTAATAAAAGAGAAAATAAGAATAAAAGTGTATCTTAAATTAGATCCCTTGTCAAGACGCTAATTTCTTTGCAATGCAGTATTAAATTGTAGGCTCCTGAGAGCAGATACTATAACCCAAATAAAAACCCATAGATACGTATAAAACCATACAAAAAAAACATTAATGTATCTGATGTGTACGATATAACTGAGGTAAATACATTCATAAACAAAAAAAATAACAATAATGAACATTAAGAATAAACAAGCACCTCCATTAATCCTTTGTATACATTGAAATGTCCATGAAGATTTGGTCTGGTAGAAAAAAAATGACAGACAAAAATGTATTTTATTTTAGATCATTTACCATTCAAATATAATGGATCAACAATGTTGGAGTAGGTAATAGAGAAGGGAAATCAAGAAATGGTCAGGAAAAGCAAACAGACTTAGCAATAAGAGGAATTATTTTAAATTGTTATTTAGTTATCATACGTATATGTAGTATGATTCACTGTTCAATGTGTGGGAATAAATGCTGTGGCTAAATTAATAAGTAAATAATGAGGAATATTTTTACTTCATGCCATACTTTTCAGCTACACAGAAGTATTTTACTATGTTATTTCCTAAGAAAAGGAAAGAAAACAATTTCATATTAATAACAATATAAGATTAATATCCTAAAATGATATGTCCACAAATACGACTTCTTTATATCATTACTCTCACAAACACATTGCTGTACCATGTTGACTCCAATAATTGTGGCAAATTGGATGGTGGAGAATCTCTACTCTAAATAGTCAGTTTCATCTTATCCTGCAGATGCTTGATAGGACTGAGATCTGGAGACAGTGCAGTAAACTGAATTCTGCCATGATCCCACACCCGGAAATTCTAGCCTTGTGGCATGGACCATCCTGCTGGAAGAATCTGTTTGCAGGTGGATAGTCCGCTGCCATGAACAAATGCACCTGATGGGCAACAATGTTCAAATTTTCTGTGGCATCAAATGATGCTCCACTTGTAATAAGTAACCCAATGTGTGCTGCAAAAACAGACCTACACCGTTACACCATCCTTACCAGCATGCATTGTTGACACCCTTGACAGGATGAATCCAGGATGTAGCCATTCAATGTATATACATATCTCTGTGTGTGTTGTTTGTTTACGTTGTAAATACCATGTGATATAAGCAAATCCCATTCTCATCCATCAAAATAAAACTTGATTCAACTAGGAAAAAATGTTTGCTTTTATACAAAATTAATATCAAGGAAGACTGCTATTTTGCTCAGTTAGACAACACACTATCAGTAAGCCCAGTCTCCAGTCAGAGAACCCAGGTGAACACAAGCAGTGCTCGGGTTTGCTTATGTAGTCTTGGATGTATGTTTATTTCTTTCAGGCAACCATCTTCACTGTAGCATGACCCATATATTGGACTAGGGCAGCAGGACTGGATATATAAATAAGACCTGACTTGAATGCAGCGATGGAGCATTTCAAACGGCAATGAAGCAGTTTAGCTGGGCTAAAATTATCATTTAAGATAGAAAGGGATCAGAGAGAGAGAGTGGCATGCCAGAAACGCAGCGCGAGAAGCAGAAAATGAGAGAGGTTGAGAGTTGGTGAAACAAAAACGATGAAAGATCATTGAATTCATCTTAATCATTTTTGTAATGGTACTCTGTGCTGACGATATACCACACTTTTTGTATATAAAAATATATTCTACATAAAAAGGCCTGTGAATCAACAAATATGGAATGGCAATCCAGAAGCCCCCTTTATGCACTGGAGCACTACAGGCTGAATTAAAGCCCCTTTTGAAAAACACATCTTGCAAACAGTGATGCCATGGCAACCTCTGAGCCAGACAGTGGCATTCCCCCTCGAAGACATCAAAGACGTTGGGGTGCATATGTGTTTGACTTGAGTGAGTGTGTGTGTTTTTGTGTATGTGCATTAGGTACATATTTCACTATACAAATCATTTGGAAATAATTAACTAGGAAAATCACAGGCACAGAAAATAAACATGTCTGGGGACTTTCTGAGGTCCACTGCCTTTACGATCTAAAACTATTTACTTTTAATCGTAAATTTACTATTAATGGTAGGATACAAGCTGTAAAAATACAGGCTATACACTAGAAAATTCTCAGCTCTGCAAGTTAGATGACAAAATACAAATGAGACAATCTGAATGAATGAGAATCTATTTATCATTGTAACTTAACTAAGCAAACCCCTATTTCCCCAGTAGATGTTGAACTGTACACATTAATGTACACATTTTGTATTCTAAACTTGGAATTCATTGATACGCAGTATTGATTATTTCTTAGTAAAGTACATACCGGAGTGTTCCACTCACATTCAAATATGCTAAAGTATAGGCGTACTATGCCAAAGATTTTTGGGGAAAGAATGTTGGAATAGAAACATATTTTGACAATAGTAGCACCAAAATAATTTGCCTGAGTGATGATCACAGGAAGTTAAAGTTGGTTTCCAGAATATTAATTATAAAAACACTGAACTTCTTTGCCCTTCTTTCATGTGTCTTCTCGTGGAATCAATACAAACCCTAAAGACACTTGCTGATGGGGAAACTTGTAGGCAATTTTATGCAAAGCACTTTCTACTCTGCACTCTTTTGGCCACTTTTTCTCGGCCCTTGGTCTCTATTTTTTCTTTGTTTTATTTCTAAACGGGTATGGAATTTACTCCTTGAGGGGAGGGGCTGTGAGCAACGGTATTTTCCTATGAGAGTTGTTTTTAGCAGCAAGAGATGTGAGAGTTTTTTTGGAAACTAGGAAGTGCTGCAGGGTGCAAGAGTTTTGCCCTTAAGATTTTTTCAACGTGCATTCACCTAAACCAATTTACCTGTACTTTAAAACACTTTAATGTACTACAGTGTGTTTTATAAGAAACAGACGTGTCATTTGCAGGGTTGAGGGCAAGCACACGGGAATGTAACCCTGGGCCAGAGAAGTAAAGGCAAAACTGGAGTGGTGTGGCCAGCTGTAAAATTGGTGGACCAGCGGCATAGTAGAAAACATGCCTATTAAGTGTTACATGATTTTAGAAAATTACAGAAAAATTCTTGTAAATTACGTTCCTGTAATAAAATGTTCTTTTCGCACCTCTGTTTCTGTCCATTCTATTGGGTAGATTGATAGATCCGAACCTGGACCCTAGACGGGTTGGTTGGTCTTAACTTCACTACCAAGCAAGTAATGCCGCTGTAAATCAGTTTACGGTGAGATCTCTTGGAATCAATTGCTTAAAATGCTACTTACTGGTTTACAACTTTAAAAAAAAATTTACAACTAAAAATAATTGTATTAGTTTCAAACTATGCATTTAGATCTCCCTGAAATGTTTGGCTCTTCATCATCCTCAATATTTGCCTCTCCAGCTCCTTTCTGAATTACATTTACCCCCTGGAGTTTTCTGGTTTCCTCCCTGACCTGCCAGTGCCAGAATGGCCGGAAGTTCATTGTTTATTCTTCCGGAGCTCTTCAGCAACCTCTTCTTATTCTGTCTTTCCGTGCTAACAATCTTGAACCCCAGGGTTTAAGTTGTCCCAACATGCTCGGGTCTGTCTGTACGTTTTTTTTTTCAGTCTGACTACACATAAAAATTAACCCCTCCAACATGTGGGGAATGAGCTAGAGGCTTGCTTAATGTGTCTCTTTCCCTGTCTCTTGCCTTTCAAGTGATCCTCCATTGCTTTGTGACCTATTGTATTACAAAACGAAAGTCAGAGCACTAGCCTTGTGTTCTTACATCTTACAAGTAACAATGTTATTCCCACTTCCTATATTTTGTTTATCAAAATGTTTGTGTGCCTTGTTCACACCCTATTTACTGTAAAACAGTACGGGCTATGGAACAAAAATGCCCCCCATCAATAATTTATGTTGAAAGGGTTTGCTTTGCAGTTCACAAGGTGATCATTGGCCTGTTTTTTAAATGGATGCAAGGAACATACACTCTCAAATGATTGATTACCTTAGTTATCGGGAAACTCATGGCCTTTCTATCACTATTACATCCTTTTTGATTCTTCATTAACACACTGACAAGACCTTACCTTGATGAAATCAGATGTTTTTTGGTGTTTTTTTGAAATAGGTTTCCATTTATGTTTTTGTTTCTGAAAAACAAAGAATTTATTGAAGTCTTTATTTAGTTAATACAGATTTTTATATTTTCTGTTAAAAATAAACAATAAAATTATTTTTCATATTGATTGAGTAAACTTTAGGAAAAATACATTTGAAATGTTTTATGACTATCAAATTTAAATGTATAATTATTTCATAATAAATATTACATATTTATTGGTGTGTCATTAAATTGATATTTATTCAGGATAACCTTGAGTGGAAGGTCTGGTACATTCTGATGAAGGTTAACGTGCCATACAAAAAAAAAGTCTAAAAAAGTCCAAATGGAAAGTTTTTTTTTTTTTGTAATCATTGTCTGTTAAATATTTTGTTCTAATATTAAATAATACATCAAAGAAAACCTAATTTACTTCCACAACCAACAAATGCATAATACAAATTTGTATCTCACACATTATCTAAGTTTTTCAGAATATGGCCTACATTGGTGTAATGGTAGATAGATAGATGCTCAAATCAAAAGGTTGGCCCCTACTCCTGAGCAAAAAACATTTATTCAGTAAATTGCATATTTCCTGTTAGATTGGGATAGATTTTCCTAATTTAGTTGTTTAGTTCTTATATGAATTCTGAAGAGAAAATTTGGTTATTCCTCTTGGGCATCTTGTAGTTTTGTGTGGTGTCTCTTTCCTCTCCTTACAGAGACCCTCTTGCTGCACATCATCCAATTGTGTGCCCATCCTCCAACTATATGCGGGTGCATTTATTTTGCACCTGCTCCCTCTGAGAAGCCAACACCATTTGCTTTAATCCTCCTAGTGTAATTAAAAATTTGAAAAAGGCCTAGGCTATTTAGGATATTAATGGGACCTGTTTTTTTTTTAATGAAGAAAGGCTTTGGTCATGGCCTCATTCTTACCCGAGTACATCCTTGAGTCTCTGTAAGTGTTCAAATAAGAAATGTAATACTCCCATGATAACGTGGTACAGCGACCTTTTTTTTGGAGGAATTGATTTTAATTATTGATATCATACGAATTCTTTCAATACATTATGCAAATTCAAATCCAGATTTTTACTGCAACTAGGCAACCAAACACTATATTTTTGGTGTTTTAACAAAAATTGCTGTAAAACCCAGATAATTACCAAAAACATTGTGCCAGTCTAAAGCAAAAAGGCCATCACAAATTCATTTGTTTAGAGTGCATTTTATTTAACCACAAACAGAAAGATCAGATCAATCCTATCTTGATCCACATGCTGAATGTTTTTTGCATTTGTTAGCCACAGTCAATACTGGATTTCGTCCATTTTACAATTTTAAACAAATCAATTTTCAATTTTTGCAACTGGAAAACATTGCACATGTCTCCTTTGCTTAATTCTACTTGACCCCCTCAAGTGTTGTTTATTTTTTATCATTTACGTTAACGAATATTTGGTATAGTATATGTAAAAACATAAGAATCTGGGAAAGATAAAAAAACGTATCAAATGGCAATGTAAAACGTGTGAAGCAAAATCTGGATGGAACTGATGGTTTTGACTTCACCTTCAGTACTATTTACACCTGTCCCCTTGTTCTTTTAAACGTGTTAATCTTTCAATCCACTATTTTGAGCCCCCTGAAATGATATCATAAACAAATCTTCCTCAGCCTTCTTTTGCTGTTTGACTATATTAAAATCTGCTCCATACTAAATTTGTACTAAACACCAAAGCTTCTTTATTACTCTAATTTCTGATTCAGGTCCATGCATAGTTTTAGAATATGCATAATTAGTTATTCAATACTTGTGTACATTTTTTAACTCTAGCTTTCAAGCATAAAGCAATCCCTATTTTTAAATGAATCTGTCCACTTTCCTTTTTTACAACAATATTGCCTAAATATTTAGGATTCTTTTTTGGATCCTGAGCAATTTTGATAAGAATTTATACTGTTCTGAATACATGAGAGGAGGATATTTGATCATTTAAAATGTGACTACTTTGTGGTCAAATTACCCAAATGGCTTTTTCCTCTCTCTTTCCCACTCATTTTATTCAGCAAGTTACTACTTTTAATAAGCAGAGAGATGCATTTCCTGCCATTTTCTTTTCTCTGAACTCTTCTTTTTTCTGTGCTGACAGGACTGGATCCCACTAGCACCAGGGAATGCACCTGAAATCATAGGTTGCCGTGGGGCTGCTGCTGTCTAATAGTCCTAGGGGTAAGCATTGCTTCCATGACTACCAGATTGTATACCTATCATAAGCCCTACAAAGCAAATTTGTGATAGACGAAATACAATTAAATAATCTTGCAAGGAATGATTAGTCATTTATCTTAAAATATTAGGCTCCTGAATTGTATGTTCACATATTTCATCATGGTTGCATTTAATATTTTAATAGCACTGAAAAAAGTTTTAAAAGCCAGTTAAACAATTGCAGTATGTGTCTGATGCCAAAACTTTGTTGATTTCGCCAACTCAGGGAGAAACTCAATTTTCCACAAGTAGTTTACAATATTGTCCTGCCCATAACATGCACACAGATGAAAAACACATGCATATCCTTAATTCAATCTGTATTTTAAAAAATTCTGGAATGAACAAACCTTATGTGCAGACGGTTTACGGTGTAGAAAGGGTCGACATCTGAAGAATTTACATTTCTACTAAATTAAACCCTTCTGAAGACTAGGTATAGGTTATTTAAATTCTCACGATGCTACAATGAAAAAAGGGGATTTAAATTTTCAGTAGAGAAGTTGACATACCATATATATGGAGGGTTCTCAGACCAAACTGCACTTTATCTGCTAAACAGGAATTAATCATATGATGATTCAACTTTAACTTCCTTTTAACAGCGAATTTAAGCATTCTGTACATTAATAGATACTGTTTTAATTAGCTGAGATATTAGTAGATGTTGAAACCCATAGCACACACTAACCAGCCATTCATTATAAATGCCCCTGCGTCGGCATATAAAATTAACTTGTATACAATTGCTTAATGTACTTCAATAAAATACAGGGAAAATTACAAATCTGCACAAACGTGCTCCAAGCTACTATAGTCTTTCTCCTGCCACCACTCATGATGGCCTGTAAAGACCAGGCCTCCAGACTGGCTCCGTCTGTTAAGGTTAAAGACTGATTTTGCAGGTGTAAAAGAGATTAATGGTACCTACTAACATCTCCTCGTGTGTGGTGGCAGGATTTGTAGTGACTGGCTGAGATTTGTTTGAGCAGAATACGTTGTGACAACCACGGGGCGAACTGGCTGCGCCGCACGCAACGGAGAGAGGAATGCACACAAAAAATGCTCGGGTTAGCTCGGAATACGAGGGCGGTTTTAAAACGCAACAAAGTCCTCCCGGTTCGGGGTATAAGGCAACGAAAAAACAAAGAAAATTCCTCCCGGATCGGGGCATAAAATAACGACGAATGACGTCCGGAAAAAAAGTAATCTCGTCCTCCTCACTCGAGGGAACTTGCGGGGTCTCGCTCACCCGTCGCCAGCCAGATCTGTAAGACAGAGCACAGTGCTTTACCGTCGGCACTTGCTACCTGCATTCGGCTTGCGTTTGTAGCCTCCCCGGCGCCGACATCTTCTCCTCGTAACCGCCGGCTTTAGTCCTTTTCACTCCCCAATCAGCCGATGCGTGTCAGCTGTGCCGGCAATTGCTGGGGAGGGAACGTACCGCCCCTCAAGGACCTGCCCCCTAGCTTGAGGGGGGTGCGGTTTCTGCATTCCTGACGCCCCGGGGTTGCCACAAAGTGTTGATGCTATGAAACCTATAGATGTGTATGTAGTGAAAATCCAAAGCAGCTGATCCAAGATATGAATCTTTGGTGTATTAGATGTGGTAGAAGTTCTGATAGAAGTGGAATGCTCGCTTCACAATCAAGGGTTGAGAGAGGAGAAAGAGCTGGCTTGAGGAGTGAGAGAGTGGAAAAGTTAGTTTAAACTCTTTACAATTACTTATACATAACGCTTTTAACGCTCACACTATGAAACCGCCATGCCACTGTGTTACTGTGGGACACACTTGAAGTCTAATTGGAATAGTAGCTTGGAATACTGAATAATGCATTTAGTAGCCAGTCAATAAAAACCCATTGGCCATTATCCTGTTGATTATATAACTAATACACTACATTTCAGGTGGAAATTTCACACCATTTTTGGGTGTTGGAATAAAACCAATAACACTTCCCATGTCTGAGCAGACACTGAGAAACTGTCAGTATTATTATTTTTAAATAAGTGTCTGAAAAACGAACACTTTTATTACATAACATAGTTGTTTTGTAAGAAGCCCTTTTTAGTTTGTTTTGTTTGTTTTTTACATGAAAATATGTAATGGTAATATACCTGTATGTGTACCTTCTCGTTACTCCAGGATCTAATTTGACCTGAGCAGATTACACAAATACACAGTTGAAACGATACTGTATATCTTCCAAGTTGTTTATGTAAAGATACTTCTAAATATAGATCAGAATGTTTTTTTTTTTTTTTTTTTTGCATTGGAAAGGAATAAAGTCACAAATCAAGGTTTTAGATGAAAAATAATAACTTTGAATCAACCCTGAATTCGGCGTTAGTACAATATAAGAATGGTAATGGTAAACCTCACAGTCGCGACTTGCCATTTTAACTCCATCCACAAGGTGTCGACACAACCCATAGAGAAAAAAAGTCCTGGTTTTATATTATCGGAATGTGTCTGAAAACTTCTGAAGGGGCTTTATGTTAATCCTTTCCAGTAAGCCTATCTCAGTAGAATGTATGTGTTAGCAAAATATCTACAAAACAACGAAAACAGCTAATGCACAATTGTGCTGGTGGCTGAGCAAAGCATTCAACATCCCTGCTGACATATATACCTTATTTCAATGGAGTGCAGTTCTAATTTGAACGTCCTTTTGTGCGCCTTTTAAAATGGTAGGCTACTATTGAGTATAGCCTCAAGAATAGACAGTGTGTTCGTGCACGTATGTGCATCCAACATATCTGCTTCTTCGGGAAAGAAATATCTTCCCTTTATAATATATAATCTTTTCGCTATGTCATTAGCTGTCCACGTATTAGCCGCAATTTCAAAACGACTGTTTTTACACGTTCAGTACGATGAAGTGATAGCAGGTGGCACTGTCGGTTACACAGCACATTTGTAGCACTAGAAAATATAATAATCATAATAATAATACATTTTAAAAAGAAAACAAAGGCGCAATAGAAACAACGACTATGTGCACAACTGTATAACGTTATTCAATGAACGTCGGATCAACTGAGACTACATACCTACTCACCCATCGAAAAAAGAAAAAGATAATCGCAAGATGAAGATCACCTATCACGCAACATGCCTGATTTTAACCCTTCTACACACTGGGATTTACATTTTGCGATGAGACCAACGAATTTACTAAAAGCAGTTTAGCTTTAAATCTGCGGGATGTTTTTGCATGGCTGCCGTGGGCGGAGTCTCGGAATGATTTGTTTGCTTGTGGTTTCCTATCAGTAACTGAGCGATCATTAACCACTGTGTATCCAGCAACGCCAGGGACAGGGGCCTATGCTTAGGTGGGAATTTGTATTGTTTCATGTGTAGGCTAATTACCCAACGCGCAACTATCAGTGAACAGCTCCTTATTATCCGTAAAACGAAATAATATTGCATCCACACACGACTGCCTGTGGATTGTGATGTTTTCCCTTGCCAATACTGGTTCAGTGCCGCAGTTCTGCGTGGACAGCCAATGCGCTGACTGAGACCGGGAGACTGCTGTGTTTTCTCAGTCAAGCTACAAACGAATGAAGAAGGGCTGGGCAAAGCTTTCCACTGCAAATCTTTTCACTGACCCAGTAAACACCGGAATTCAAATTTGGCGAGATCGGATTTAAAGTCACGTCTGCTAGGGGAATGTAAATGCTAACCACGGCGTCGCATTTAGTTTGATTCATTTGATCATCCACTTCTGCAGATGAACAGAGGTTGATCAGCAAGACCTGATCATGGGATTTTCCTATTGACGTGGTTTTGCCGTAGCAATATTATTTACGGGTTCTTAGCATGCGTTTGTTTGAATAAGATCCATTGTTAACTGCAAGTCGATTGAATTGAAGCCTCTGACATGCTGTAGATAGAATTTTCCATCACTTAATTTAACAGAATCAATACAAAATGGGAAACAGTTTTTCCAACATATCTGCTTTTCAATCCCTTCATATTGTAATGTTGGGGTTAGACTCCGCTGGTAAAACGACCGTCCTTTATCGTCTGAAATTCAACGAGTTTGTCAACACCGTGCCCACGATTGGATTCAATACGGAAAAGATCAAACTAAGCAACGGAACCGCAAAGGGTATAAGTTGTCACTTCTGGGATGTTGGGGGACAGGAGAAGCTTCGACCTTTGTGGAAATCCTACAGTCGTTGCACGGATGGTATTATTTACGTCGTGGATTCTGTGGACGTGGACAGATTAGAGGAAGCCAAAACGGAACTTCACAAAGTCACCAAATTCGCCGAGAATCAAGGCACGCCGCTTTTGGTGATTGCAAACAAACAAGATCTCCCCAAGTCACTTCCCGTTGCTGACATTGAAAAGCAGTTGGCACTGCACGAACTCACTCCGTCCACCACGTATCACGTTCAGCCAGCTTGTGCCATTATTGGCGAGGGACTTCATGAGGGCATGGACAAACTGTATGAAATGATAGTTAAACGGAGAAAATCGCTAAAACAGAAGAAGAAGCGATAACCAAACGCATATATTTTACTTTACTAGTTTACTCCGCTCTCTTCGGGTATGCCACTGTTGCCCCTTAAAGAAATGTTTACGTTCCTGTGATTCATTCGATTTAATTTCTATTGATGGAAAGTTACTTGTTACGGGCATAGCAGTATGATCCAGTGCACGCAATGGAATGTTTCGGAGGGTGCTCGAGGTTTAAACAAAAGTTAACCAAAAACTTGATTAATAACCATATAATAAGTAAAACGGGCTGGCTCCTGTTTATTGCTGCCTCTGCGGATTATAAATGGTTTATTTTTATTTCTTTTTATCAAGGAGTCTATATAAACACTGTGACGGTTATAGGACATTCCCTACGTTTGTATTCGCCACTGAATTAAAATGGAATGCTTGTTATTTTAAGAACATTGTTTTTAATTTGCCCGTAATGTGGGTGTAGATAATACATATTGAAGTTGAAAGTGTATGTTTAAGTGATAAAGTGATATGAGGTCTCTTAAGAACATGGGACTGTCTGTATATAGGTACCACCTGATTCAGGTGATAGGCTAAATTAATCTGTATTATTGCTATACCATTGTTTCACCTCAGCGTTAAAGTTGGCTTAACATGGATGTTCTCATGACTATAAAAAACATTTAAGTATATTGAGTGTGGTGGCCTGTGCTGACCAGAAAGATATTTGCCTGCAACAGTTGCAAGCAGCACTTTGCACTTCATTCAACAAAAAGGTCAAGTAATACACTAATACAAAGTGAGATTGTTTATGTACTGTTAAGCCAAAAAGAACAACAGTTTTTTTTTTAGTGTTAAAATGTTTAAAATTACCCTCTTGTAGCAACTGGCATCTGTAACTGAGAAATCTATGAGCCGCAGATTACTATTGAAGATTGTTCTTCAACTATGTTTATATAAGCCAATAAAGTGAGAAATTTGAATTTATACTCAAGTTTTTTGAATCGCAAGGCTGAATGGTGATTATAAATAGTTTTAAGTTTAACAGGCACCATGTTCTTGTTCAATGGTTTGATAATAATCAAATAATTAATAATCTGAACTGGCCAGGTAGATATTTCTCATGAAATTCCTCCATAAATAGCACATTAATGAGAATTTAAATAAGGTTTTAAGTAAGATTCTTTGATCACCGGAATGCATAGAGAGAATACATTATTGACTGCCATTTAGGGCAATGTATTTCTTATAATTTGTCCTTATAATTTCTGACATCTTAAATAATACATGGATTTTCCTGTTATACTATGCCAAGAGGGGTAGGGGGAGAAGGCTGTGGTTTCTACTAATTCCTGAAATGTATTAATCTGCAATGCAGATTACTTGCAGGTTACTGTCGCGGGCATTACCAATTTTTCATTCCGTACTGGGCGGAATTGTGGGGTTATTCTGTAAATTACAGTGAAGTAGGCTTTGAAGTCACTGAAGTATTGACATATTGTTCAAATAAATCAAAACCTGATATTGACAGGCCTAAGTCCACCTCTTACAGAATACCCCTTTCATGTTTGGCACACTTCTCAGGCGTTAGGAACAAGTAGGTGACATCTGTCCTCATGCAACAGTCAAACTATGAAACATTGGAATACTTCACAACCTAGTTCTATGAAATGCTGTACTGCTAAACTGGGGGTATTGCTGTTAAATTTTAATTGGGAAGCCTTCTGACTGAACAATGCCGGCCACTTGGACCAGAATTGTTGACTGTAGATGGGATTTAAGGTTGTTTCAGTGTTGTTTACCATTACTTAACTTGGGTTAATGGCTGCAATGCATTGGTTTCCATATCATTAGCATGGTGAGAATACCTGGTAAGCTGTGCTGCTGCTTATAAATATGTAGTGGTGCTACTGAAGCACCACTACATATTTATATGTATGATGACACTGAAGAGTAAGGCACATGGATTATATTAACTTGGTGAGCATAGAGCTAATGTCAACATAAAACATAACTGAAGCTAAGGGAGACACTGTATTACTATGGAGTATGTATTACTGTTTGTCACTTGAAGTCAATCCAATTTCGGAAGTTTATGCATATATGGAAAATGTTCAGTTAAAATGTTATTGTTTAACTTAAAACACATAAGCATTATGACATTATCATTTGAAATTGGACCATTAGAAACAATGTAAAAATTACAACAATTAGACCACAATTGGAATAGATAGTTGCAAAATGTCTACAACCACAGGTCAAAGAATGTATCACCTTGTTCTAACCAGGGTAGGGTTATTGCACAGATATTGGCACACAGTTGGGCTGTGGTCTGAACAGGAAGCCTGTGTGGACAATAGCAAAGGGATCTGCTGAGCTTTTCCCTTTCAGTATAAGTGGGGGAGAGGGCAGTCCTCCTCTCTCCCTTTGCATACAGGATTAGATGCCTGAGTGTTTTTGTACATGTTTGTACAGGCCACCCTCACCATAAGCTATCCACGCGGTGTCCGTGCTAACAGGTGAAGCTCACTTTATTTGAACATGTATTTTTAAAACTATTTCTGTAATTTTTTCCATACTTTTCATTTTATTAAAAGTAGACAATTTTATTTCCTAGGTAATTGCACAGTTAATTAGGTAATTAAGGGGGGAAATGGAAACCTGCTATTTAAAAAAAAAAAATTTGATTTCTCTTTACTTTCTTAATTTGCAGATCAAATGGCTAGCTACTCGTTTGTTTCTAAGCTTTTGTTGCAACCCAGAAAGGTTTTGATTTATTCAGCTTAATTTTATTATGAGGCTACAAACAGGAGCATGCTTGCTTAATGAAACATTTGTGTCCATGTTTTTAAATTGGAGAAAACCTGTGAAGAATTATTTCTGTATTAAAAGCTACTTTTCTCCAAGTATGCTTTCCATTTGCACAACATTTTGGTTCAGACGTAATATTATGTTCTATTGTAAAAAGCTGTGTCAAGTTTGTGTTCGCAGTTTTTGTGCTGAAGTTTGCATGACCATCAGAGCCGGTCCTGACCTCCCTGCAGCCCTAAGCAAAATTCTGCTGAGGGGCCCTCCTACCTGATCCGTGAGCCATGTAAACCATTTGCAAGGGGGAGGCGGGGCCCTTGCGTAATTTGCGGGGCCCTATGCAACTTGCGTAGTGAGCGTGATGACCATTATACTGAGTTAGAACTACTTACCATGCAAGTTGTGAGTCACACTAGACTGTAGACTTTTTACTCATTTACATATTGATTTCATTTGATTTATTTTAACTTGATAATTTAATCCTTTTTTGGAAAAAGTTGAAATGAATGCAACTTCAGCGCAATTTTACATGGAATCTTATGTATCAGTATAATTTCTCCTCTCTGTAGAGGACCTGATACTAACTCCTTAAATGGTCTGTGCATCAAGGGTGTGTTTCAGCAATTAATGGTATTTAGTTTTAGCACCTGATTTCCTTGTTAGTTTCGCCAACCTTAAAGAAACAAAGATATCGGAAATAATAAATGAGATGTACTGCCTGAGAGTGAGAGAGAGAATCATAGCAGAAACAAAAGTAACACAATGAAAAGGGGACCCTAAAGTTCAATGAGAACCTAATCTTTTAGGAAGGGTCTATTGTTATGTTAATGTTATTGAGTCAAATCTGAAAAAGGTAGGATTTTATTCCAGGAACTCTCCTACTTTGAGTCAGAAAACTCCTGTATTGCTCAAACAATTCCTATGTGATCATATTACCTCCATTTAATTACATTTTTTATTGTTATTTTTTTAATGTACATGTATAATTTAACAAATTGAGTGCTATAATAGTAAGTGGCAAATGTGAGGAACCTATTCCCAAGACACATTTTTCCCTAAAGGCGTGCCTCACAAAAGTGTAATGTATTATCTCTAAAAAGTGACACCATGGGAAAGTTTTAGATAGCTCAAAGGCGTTTCTATTTCGAAGGTAAATTTCTGTGACAGTAGAACAGGAATTAAGTCTTGCCAATAAGAGAGTCAGATACTTTTCTTTTTGAAGCAAAAATTGAAATACACCCTCTGATATCGTGACAAGGAAAACTAAACATAATGGACAGTAGCGTAAAGTGACCCCTCTAACAATTTTTTTTTTTTTTAAAGTTTCTGTCAGTTATCTCATTACCAGAGCATTAAGTGAAAATCTGATTATTTTGTAGTTATTTGTTTAGCCAATAAGCCTGAGTCGCATTCTTCGTCCTCAAGCTATTGGGAAAAAAACCTTCCATATATGACAGCGCAGTGGAGACAATATTGCATGGTTGTCAAGGAAACCTCCAGAAATAGAAACGGTGGCAACAAACATCTGTTAAAACGGAGATAAATATTTTATAATGGGGGGATAATTGAGAAACTAATGCCCAGTGCCCATTTTAATTTCATGGCTTATTCTATACACGGAATACAGGCAGAGTCTGTAAGCGCTGACTTTTATGACGCTAAACCTAAAATCTTGATCCCCGGCGTGTTTTGTTGCCCATTTGAAAAGTTGTGATGTATATAGCTGTAAATGATCTTTTACAGATACGAGGCTATGATGTTAGCAAACGCGATAATATTCTCCAGATTGTTTACCAGCCACCATCAAACTCCAAATACAAAACAAATGTAAGAAATTGCTTCGGACTCCACTCTCCTCTGCTCACGATGCCACATGTTTACATTTAGCTCCGTCAATATAAGCTGTACTGATAATTGTGTATGTTGTAAGTGTAGCTGTAACCTTGAATTGACGGAGAAAGTTGCAACTAGAGCAACATTGGAGCCCCCCCTACTTGTATCTAAGAAAAACTGACAATCCAATACTTTTTGTATCCGTTCTAGTGGAAATATTTCTTTGGCACAGAATCGGCTTGAAGGTCAGCAAGCTCATCTTCACAGCCGAGGTATTCCACATCCTCGAGACTGCAAATGTAAGGGTCCATCACCCACGATTCCTTTTATTAGTATTCGTCAACATCGGCAAAACGGGATTTAATTCCGAAATAAATAAAACCAAAGTTAAGATAACTCTCGAGATATAGCCTCACTTTCTTTTTTTATGATCAGTCATCAGCACTTTTACGTTTCATAGACCTATTGTTTAATTCATAATATAGTGATGCTTGGACTGCAGGAAAAACGAGCTGCTAGCTGAAACTGATTGAGAGCGGGTCATTGAAGTGCACAATTTCTTTTCGGGGAATTAGCGCTTTTACGTTTCTGTGCCATTATTATTATTTTTTAGATTGGCCTTGACATAGCAAGCATATGATTTTTAATAACATTTTAAAATGTATTAATTTTACAATTAAATTATCGTGGAACATTTTATGCATGTTTGACCTCAAATTAGATGTTCTCCGCGGAACTTCTGAGCTAGAGGACATCCGGAAACCAGGAGATTAGGGAGAGTTAGACCTTTTCAGATTATTTTTCAGTTGTTCCGGGTGAATCAGAGAATCTCGGCAGGGCTAGAAAAGCCATGTTTTGTTATGATTCGAAAGAGGCATAGTTGCAAACCAAATTCAGCGATGCCACAGCTATGACCAATTCGGCTCTCTAATAAATTTTCCCCACTCAGTAGCACACCTAGTGAGAAAGTGCTCATCATTGCCGATGCCATTGTCAGAAATATATATATAGACAGCAAACATAGACAATTGTATCTTGGTGCCAGTGTGTCTAACATTGTTTCAAACTAAGAAATTCTGATTAAAGTTTAAACGTAAATTTAAAGTTCTTATAAAAAAAAAAAAAAGATTCCATTGCTATGCAGACAACACTCAGCTCTCTTTGTCTATAAAACTAAATCAACTTAAAACAATGGCTGACACTAAATGTTTTACTATTAAAACAAAAATGATAATCTTTGGCTCTAAAAATCACCAGAACCGCTTGACAAATTATACAATGACTTTTGATGGTTAATCAGTGCCTACCACTTTGCTTATCAAATACCTTGACCCAGATCTCTCATTTAAATACCATGTTAAAAATACAAAACATTTTTATCTTAGAACTATTGGTAAAATCATTTTCTTTTATCTAGAGGACACAAAAATGTATCTATGCTTTTGTGACCTGTAGGTTGGACTATTGTAATGCCCCTCTTTCAGGCAGCCCTTTCTGGCTGTGACAAAACCATTACAAATTCCGATCCTGAGCCCTTAGCCCCTTGTCCCCTCAGAGATTGTTTCAATCACAAGAGGATTTTTGACTGTCCCAAAGGTAGCAAAAGCTAAATCAGGTGGTTCATAAAGAGCCCCTTCACTATGAAATAGTCTACCAAATTTTCTCCGGGAATCAGACTCAGTCTTAACATTTCAAACCGGATTCAAAATCTATCTTTTAAATTTGTCTTTGGTACATGTTGTTGCCTCTCTATTAGAAGGCCCACACTCGTTCGTCTGTCAGTGCTCTTAGGAAGTGGGTGAGACTCCTATCACCTCCATAGATATATTACCTGCCCTTTTTTTCAGCACTTTTTTGCTTTTGTATGCTGCTGTATTTTATTCCTGCTGAGGCTACAAAATTGTGGAATAGACTCATCGTCTCCAGTTCAGTCCTGGCAGCAAGAACCAAGAACAAACCTGCCACAAAATACTGAAGCTGCTTAACATCTAGTCAGCTCCTCACTTTCTTTATTTTGTATGCGTCTGCTATCATGTCTTTTTCCAGGAGTTCTTTCGACTGCCTCTGTGGTTTGGGAGGCAGTTTTTGGCTCTGGTTTTTCTATTTATTTTATTCTCTCTGGAAAATGCAATCTGTTCAGCACGTTGTGAATTAGTATGCCTATAGGTTGATGCAGAAGCAGGTACTTTTAAATGTTTTAGCAATATTTAGCCGTTATTTCTTACTTTAAAAGGAGAAGAACATTTAACAGGTACAATGTAAATAGATTTTGTACAAACATATAGTAAACGGACAATGGTAGGTTCGAAGAGCTGTGAAGATCTTTACCCAGATAAAAGTGTCCTTGTGGTGGTATGATTATTTTACTGAAAGAGCAAGGGAGTGAGGCCAGTAAGGCCAACGTTCATATACAGGAGCCACAACTCTAAATTACACTGATCAAGAGAAAGCAAGGTTTTTAGTGTCAGGTGTCGGAAGTATGCAAGCACACATTTTGTTTTATTTTAGTTGTTGTTGATCCAAAGGTATCAGAATGCGAAAAACTGCCGAGATGACTAAAGAAAAAATTACCAATCTTTTTTTTTTTCTCACTGTGTGTGACTTCCTTCCCCCACTAACAGCTTTGTTTTCTACTCCATTTTTAGTTCTAGCAAACTCTCTAATTATCTATTAAAACCTATTGTAATTGGAGGGTCACAAAATACAAGCTGCTCTTGCAGTAGTGTCACATTTTCTTCTCGCTAAAAGTTCTTCACGAAAAAAACCCTCATAAACAGAAATTACCCTGTCAGTTTTCATCCTATAAATTGTTACTTTCTTAATGAGCACTTCGTAAATAGCATGTTTATACAGACTTCAATAATTCAGACAAACTCTGTTACTCAAAAACAAAATAAAATCATCAGTGCCCTAGACATATTTTGTGTATGCCAGTGTGACTTTATTTACAGCTCTCAATTGCAGGGACTTTTTTTGAACCAACCAGTTGTGATTTAGTCACTTAGGCCATAACTTGACACATTTATGCCATTAGCACACCATTGTTCCCATGTGTGTATTAGTAGTCAAAGTCAGCTGCATTATTTCCAGGGAGGGTTGATAAGGTACCCATTGTTTGAATTGTCCATTGGATACAGAGGTCGGTGTTGTTGGGGGTGGGGCAGTGGGGGGACTTTGTTACCCATTATCCAAACGGGCTACAGTAATGATGGTCGCAAAGGTGCCAGTATGTGTAGTGATTAGCTAAGCCCCTGTCTCGACGTAGAGTCGTACTGTGTATTTAATGAATTCCTCGTAATTTTTGGTGTGGGAGGGTTTCATGGAGAAAGCATCCGTGTAACCACCCTATTATATGTGAATTTAGCTATTTTTCTTGGCACTTGTCGAGGCCTGTAGTGTGAATACATTTACTTGAGTGGTGTGTCCGTGTCTGTGTATGCAAGTAATGGTGGAGGGTGATCCGGGTTGCGCAGCACTGGACTCTGTCAGTGGGGGATGGGGTTGGGGGAAATTCTCTAAATGTTTAGAGCAGGGGCTATTAAGTCACTTTATATGGCCAGAGGCAGCAAGAAGAAATGGAGCAGCAAATCTATCCCCCCTCCCGTGAGAGAAG
>JAOYSI010000028.1:1608015-1620873 GCA_025775065.1 Hiodon alosoides | reverse complement strand
ATGCATATGAGGACAGTTATGCCACAGGTCTCTTTCTAACTGGGAAAGAAAAAATGTGTCTCTATTCTAAGCCATTAGCGGTCCCTGGACAGTATTCCAGATATTTGAGTGATCTAATTACAGCAGCCTTTATTACCCATCATTAAGTTGGAGCTATCTAGTGTAAGCAGGTTACTGAGCATTAAAGTCAATATCGTTGCTTTGAACATTTTTCAACATTTATAACTTAAGGAATTAAAGGTGGCCCAGTGTTTATGGAGTGAACTTCATAGGAAGGTAGCAATACCAGACCTCCTCCTCAGCAAAAAGCTCTTCGGGATTGTTGAACCACATTCTCCGGTTCTGACCGGGGACATCGCCGGCCGCCAGGAAGGTGACCACCCCGGGCATCGTTAGAGCCTCTGATGTATCTATGGAGCTGGTCCATTACCGCACAAGACATAAGACACAAAGCAGTGAAGTTAAAAACACAGGAACTGTATATGTGTTTATGACTGTGCGCCTGTAGGTGTGACTGTCTGCCTATATTGAGTGACTTAAGGATGAGGTTATTCATTCAAACCTCAGCAAATCCTCAGCAGGTCTACTATGCTCACATGATTTTGGCGTGAGCTCTGGTGCTGGTCACCATGACCACAAAGAGCTCTCCAGTCACAGGGGGCAAGTCATCGTAGTACTTAGCCTCCCCTGTGGCCTGCTGGAAGGAGGCCTGGTGCGGCCTGGGTCGGCCCACTGGATCTTCAAATGGCTGGTCCTCAGACACCAACTACAGATTGCGGGAATCGAGGGACAAGACATTTATCCCATAAAATGTCAAGATTTATGCCTTCTACTTTTTGTAACTTTGGGTAGCTACTGCAGAATAGGTTTGCGGCCTCACCCTCATACTAGAAGCAATTTTATTGTATGAATAAAACTTTCTGTGCTGCAAATGCTATTGGGGAAAAAGAAAAAAACCCAAACACACCTGGTAAGAGTGGTGCCCCTGTGGCACTTCATTCCTGAAGGACCTCAAAGCACTCAGATACTCCGGGGGTACATCACTAATGGCCACGCCCTGCAATACCCCAGCAGAGTCACAGTTACCTGAATTTGGCGTTATAGCCCCAAATTTACTGCTATTTGAGTAAATACATGTACTTAAAAATACGTTTAACTCTCTGGATTTAGTAAGTGTTCCTGACAGTGCCCTACCCTCTTATTCAGGTCCACCAGGACCTGCAGGTAGAACTTGAAGAAGAAGCTGAGCATCAGGGTCTTGCGGAACTCCACCTTCCCGCCCCGGGCAGAGGGCAGCAGGACCACCACCTCCATCAGCTGCCTGCACACATCCTCCAGCAGCCCCTCGTCCCAGCGGCTGAGAATTGAGCCAAGTGGGTTCAACGAGTGCACTGCAATGCCATTCATTTTTTTCACTGGATATTGAATAAGACTCTGTGCCTGTTCACTAGCTGTCATCTATTAAAAATCCTAATGGGCGGGCCGGGCACTTCCCAATTGGGAGTCAGCGATTGAACAGTCCTGTTCCATTCCCCTAAATGCAAAATCTGAGCCTTTGAAGTTCATTGAGTCAGAAAATGCATAGTCAGCCGGATTCTTACTGGCCAGAAAGCTCCTCATGTGTGCGTCTGACACGGAGCAGCGTGGGTCCAACCCCTCCATAGAAGATGTCCAGGGACTCCGCCACATCCAGGCCCTCCCTGAGGACCACCTTCATCCCTGCATTGACGATGGAGAAGGCGAACTCCCTGCGTTGGGCTTGGCGGAAAGCCATCACAAACTCCCACTAAGGAAACCAGAGCATAGCCATCTGTGTGACTTCTTTATGACATTATTGTTGTGTTACCGGAGGCGCAAAATCCCTGTCAGGCCATAACTCAGTCTGCTGGAAGACTGCTGGGTAAGGAACATGTGATTATGTGGACAACTATACAGTGTGATGTGGGTGTGACAAAATAAAAAGGCTTGCACCGGTCTGGAGTGAGGAATATGAAGAGATAGAAGGACTTCCTCTGGCTGGAGACCGGTTTTTCCAAAACCTGTAAAGAATTTGTCATCCAGGGGGATCTCTCTGGTGCCACCTGTAAGTGATAGAAGGATTAACTTCAGGAAGCTACTATAGAAAATTATTTGCACAAAAAGACGATACGAAAATGTACAGGTTTCAGAGAAGGTCTTGGATTGGATTTTTATTTTACGTAATTCTCCAAACGGTAAATTGAGTCAAATGAGCTGGACGGTCAGCGGAAATAGTGGCTAAAATTAGATGGCCAATACCTTTGGAGATAACCAAGAGAGTGCAGCCGGCTGCCGCCAGGATGCAGCTCAGATCATACTTCGGGTTGGCGCTCAGGATGTTGCCTCCGATTGTCTGATAATGGTAAAACAATAGGTATCGATAACATATGACACTAATGGTAGTATCGTAAGTATTTAATGAGGTCTTACCTGCCATAATACATTTTTAATTGCTAGATTGCCGTTCCCAGAAATTGGTCAGCGGGCATCTTTTCAGTTCTACATCTCAGCTTTCTTAAGCAACGGCAACTTAACCTTGCCAGAAACACTTATCAGCCATTCTAATAAAGCTGTCTCTATGATCCGATAACTCTCCTTCCCATGAGAAATGTCGAGGTTGACTGGAAGTTGGCAATCAATATGACACTTGGTTTCTGTTTAGTTACATAGTGCTTACTGTGAGGCAGGCTGAATAAAAGATTTTCTCCCCGCTTTCACCCGATTATTCAGCTGGATCTCAAATTTCTCTGTGAAATGGGAGGTTGCAGCCTTTTCGAAAAATCCCTTTGGGATTCCTTTACCATCATCCGCGTTCACGTTTGACGGGCAAACAACGCCTGAGACTCACAGCCACGTTTCGTATCTGCTTCCCGGCCAGGCAGCAGAGGGTCTTCAGCAGGACCTGGAACACCCTACTCTGGTCCTGCTCCAACTCCTGCACAGCTCTCTGCAACTCCTCCTTCACCGCAGACAGGCTGCACGCCGCTCCCAGTGTTAAGCCTGCATGACACCAACATTAGAGTGTGTGCCAGCACCCATAGTCACATGTAGGTAATGCCCTACCGTTCACCTGTATACCATTGTTCTATACTGTTATAGTGTAACTGGGAACTATTATTGTAAATTATTGTTGTACGTATTTGAGCTTTTATAGGTTAGGTAAGGGAGAGCCAGCAACTGAACCAGAATTAATTCTCTGAAAAATTTCAGATCTTATCTGAAAACCGGGAAAAAATTTAAAAAGAATGTGTCTATCGTGCGTACCTTTTACTTTTTACGAGAAGAAACAAAATACTTGCAAAAACAAGAAAATGCTTTCAAAATCAATTTTACAATTAGCGATTAGTGCGTTGTCAAAGTTTTAACTGGGCCCCAGCCATAATGCAAACAGCCACTATCAATTTGAAATTGAATATTCTCATTAGATCCAACAATGTGCATTGGAAAACTACACATTCTTTAAACTGTATTTGTAATGCATTTTCCTAATTATGCCCAAATAATGATGGAAGCTATAACATAATATAATTTTTAAAACATTTTAAGCGCTAATAGGCTAAGTAGATATCCAACATATTGTAATGGATATGTGAAGAGATGTTCAGCATTAACTTTCTGGGCCTTTAGTCAGTCTTAAAGACTTAACAAAACTTTAAAACATGTATTAACACATTTTTCTAAATAACCTGGTTGGAAACTATGTGAGACATACCCTGGGCGAGCCAGAGGGTAGAGGCAAAAACGGATGACCGACAAGCACTACAGGCAAACCGAGTTTGGCAGAACTCTCTGCCAAATAAGACAAGTCTGTGCAAAATGTGTACCGTGATCTCTCATTTCAGAGGCTAATGTCCTGAAAAACTGAGAGAAAGAAAACAGCCTTACTAGTGTAATGTAATAAAATGCTAATTTCTAATATAATGATGACAGATGGAGATCCCTCTTTAGATTTTGAGTGCATTGAGTGCAGTATTTTTTTGGACTGGTCCACAGACCCACCATCCTTCCCCCATTTCACTGTGTACAGTTCTGCGATCCTTCCAGGGGAGATGATAATTGGGTAGAGGGCCCCTTTTAGCATCATATTGGGTCCTGTAAAATAAAAACAAAAATGAACCGTTAACCTGACGTTTTATTCCACCTGTGTCTATTCAAATATAAGGAGAAAACGTCTACTAGCGATGTTATGAACTTGTTATGTGTTATGTGGTCATGCATACCTTGAGAAATTAATGTTGAGAAACTGATGTTTTTTAATAAAAATATGTGTATTCACCCACCCACAGTCGTGTTCCCCACAACCAAGGTTGCATCAGGGTATGCTGCTTTGAGCTGCAGGAGATCAGAAAGGTTCCCTGGGGAGATCCACTGGACCCTGTCGCCTTGGAAACACAAACGGCCATCGTCTTGTGTCTGCGCCATGAGCTGGTAAAAGGAAAAGAAACAGGTGTGTTTTGAACTCTTCCACAGACCATATGCATACCTTTAAACAAGCGGAAACTACTGTTCTCTCACCATCAGTTCTGGGGGGAAGATGAGGTCTTGGGTAGGATCATGGGGCAAAGCATCGCCCATGTTAAATAACTCGCGTGAGATCTGCCAAGAGAATCAGAGGTCATTAATAATAATGTGCCAGCATTGCTTGCCAAGCTACGGTGCAGCTTAATTAGGAAAAGTTATAAATGAGCAGATGGCAAGGGATCTATTTAAATTCTTCCAGTCCTCTTCGTGTCTCACCGATGGAAAAAAAAAATACAGTGCTTTGAAATCACTTAAACTGTAATGACATTATCTGATGCCTGAGTCTTTAAAACATGGCAGTGGCTTGACTCACATCATTGTTTGTATCCATCCCATCCTCCAATGAGCACTTATAGCCACTCTTCCCATCCTGGCAGCACCCTGAAGCCTACAGATAGGATACAGCAAGAGACTTAACAATCCCTTACCACAGCTGCATGGTCTATAGATGGATTTCAGAGGGGACACAAAAACGCGAATGGCGCACCCATTTAACAGCAGTGTGCAACGAAAGTACCAGTTCTTGATCAGGAAACACATGTTTTGCGTTATACGGGAAGAGTTTGAAAAAAGGCATTACTCACACCACAGAAAGTCTTGAACCCATCAATGATTGGCCGGTATCCAGTGCACCGACAGATATTCCCTTAAGGAAAATGCAGTGAGGTTTCCAGTAAGATCATTACAGAGCCTCTTTTACCGTAGAAACATGCAATTGGACAACCGTGTTTATAGTGAGGTTGACATCATCCCCACTCAAACAAATCTGATTCAGAAATAACACAGTAAGTCATTTTGATTTCCTGTAGTTTGGATGCACAAATTCTGTTATTGTGAGACCACATTTAAAGCAACAGCAAAATCCTCTGTGTGTGCTTGGAAGGAGCATGGTTAAATAATTTAATACCCAGACTAATTTCTTATTCAAATATTTGTTTTGTTCCTTTTTTGTGTTCAAAAGATTCAAGCAATCCACATAATCATTGTTAGCTGCTCTGATAATTTTCCAGCGCTCATGCTTGACCGCTGGGTCACTGAGATTAAGTCTACCTCCCAAGGTTTCACGGATCTCCTCCAGGGTGGGCTGGGGTTGGTTCCTCAGCAGAGTATACATGGACATCACCATCCCCGGAGTGCAGAACCCGCACTGAGACCCATGGGCCCTTGCGATGCGCTCCTGCAAATGTCACAGCAACATTGCAATTCCCATCTATACACAGCCTCTTGAGTTAAAGTCCGCCTCAACCTCCCACCTCCAGGGCCAGTGACGCAACCATGCCTCACCTGGACTGGGTGCAGCTTGGTCTTAGTGCTGCCGATCCCCTCGACCGTCACCACGGCTGCCCCATGAAGAGAACAGATTGGCAGGAGACAGGCATTCACAGAGTAGTGACTTGCGGACACCGTCAAGGAAAAGTATGACTGCAGATAGTGTTATTAAGTCCTGAAAACTGCTTTCCTGGCTTATCTTAATGCTTAATTAGGTTCTAAGGCGTGCAACCATGTCAGAAGTCCTAGAAGTTTATGGTTTTTTTTTGTATATTTAACCATGTCTGCATGTTTTTTATGTACGTAAAAGGAGATATGTACATTGAAATGTATTTGCACGCGCCCACTGCAACCACTATACAACCTATGCACTCAGTCATTGTTTTTAAAATTGTTATGCATTGCTTGGAGGTCACTCAATGCACTTTTTTTACGCCAGTGCAAAAGCTGAAACTAAGCAGATACAAAACTGTGTTCCGGAGTGGATCAAATCGGGACAGCATCACCGTGCATGCCCCACATCCACCTCCACCACAGGCATACTTGGTCCCGGTGAGTTGCACTGCAAGAGGAACATAGACAGGCTCAGACACATTTTATTTACATATTGATTATTCTCATTGACATAGAAAGATCATAGAAAGAGTCCGATGAGAGAGACGCTTTCCTGTTATGACTTTTATGTACTATTCTAGTGTCTCAGGACCTTGTTTTCATCTAATTATAGAAAGAAAAGTGAACAATTGAGTCTCTCTTTTTTTATTAACCAAACGAGACAGTCCACTTTAACGGTCAGTACCTTTCTTCCTAAGGTAACTGAGGAGCATCTCCTCAGGGTCTGGATTCTTTTCTGTGACCTGCAACACAAACTCCATCAGAAACACTCGAAGCACTCAGGAACATAAATTAACTATTGTTCATACATCTAATAATAGTATCTTTTGGTTTATGCTTTCCAGTTTGCGGCATGCAGCCATGAGCGTTGCCCTTGGGTAGCTGGGACGCCCCCAGCCTGGGCCTTGTTTGTGCACTTCACGACGGTTTTAGGGGATTTCACTGCACTCAGGTGCTTGTAGCTAAATTTCCCTGTAAAAGGGAGGCAGAAAGCACTCTCTAGGGGAAAAGGCAGCTTGGTTTGAGGAAAAAAACCAAAAAAAAAACCGGGTAGTTAGTTGTACGTTGGGTAATGTTGCATTATTCAAACATTTATATTTTGAAAGCTAATACGCTGGCTTATTTATTTATTATCCATTAGCTCCTGCACTCGACTTTAACTGATTTATTAAAACGTGCTTCGGCAATACAGGCAGACAGGGACCCCTCTGCCTTCCTGGCTTTTGGACAGGCCATCAGCAGTGTCCCTTTTCCGAGGTAGGCGATTTCCGCTAGCTGGGTTGTGGCATTGGACAGATCCTCAGGACCGGGTGGTAGGACAGGCATCCCCTTTGGCAACGGCCCCATTGTGAAGGGAGGGAAGCTGGTGATGCCCCCTCTTCTTCCTGGAGCCAGGAACGCCGGCCAAGGATCAGCAACACGCTGTCATCTCTGCTGTACACAAGCGCCGATGACGGCCTCCCCCAGTAGCCTCCATATGCAGAACGTGCGACCCGCCGCGACAAAGATAAGGAGCACCTCCATGAGCCATGTGTCTGTCCTCTGAATGGGTTTTCAGGACTATTTTTGTAGAACGCTGGAGGGTACCTGGTCCTCTGACCTCTGAGCGGCGCGGGGCACGTTTAAAGGGTTTATTTGGCATGATTAAACCATCTTAACACAAATAGAGAAATAGTCTGTGCAGGCGGTAACCCTGGCCCTGCCTGACCCATCCAGTCGCTCCTCCCCCTGCCAAGACTGGGGGCAACCCCTGCTAACAAGGCCCGACCTTGAGGTGGGTCAGGAGGCTCTCCTCCCTTGCTGCTTCATGTGGGCCGGAGCCCCGACAGAAGCCCTGCCCTGCAACCCACGATCATCCCAGTCTCTCTTTTCTGGGGGGCGGATTTCTCAATATATGGTCAATTGGTTTCATTATGCCAAATAAATGGCAAAAACCCAACATGCCTCACTGTGTCAGACCGCTCTCAGACCGGGCAAGCCCCGACATGCCACACAGTTAAATTAAATCTCTGGTAATGAAGGTTTAATCTTTTTACGGAGCATTAGCTGTTCAAGCGAAGCATTGCCAGGGTACATTTAAATTAAAGAGTTACAGTGGGGTGCAAGAGTGCACTGCTACTGTAGAGCAGAATGTGGCAAAGCATTCCCAATCAGTTTGTTACGTTTCATTCTGATTACTGACATGAATGGAGATATTTTTCTTCTTTAAAGCAGTGTATCACCTGACTGCAGATCACGTCATCGAACATTGAAGCACAGCGTCAAGGGTTTGTCACGAACAGTCCAGTGACAGTAATGAGACATGGCAAAAGGAGGGGCAAGTCAAAGACAGAAGGCTTTTGTTCTATGGTGATCAGAATCACATGACTGTTCCTCTCAGGTGACTTCAAACAGAGGTGAAAGGAAATTTCACACAGGAATTTTAGCACATTTAGCAGGAAAGGGCTTAGCAGCAATAAAACTGGCACCATGTCTAACTCATGGCTTTATATGTGACAGACCAGGTCTCCTTAATGAATGCAAAACTTCACAGGAAAATTTATAAATAACCATCAGCCAATTATTGTGTGCCGTATCTGCTAGCCAAGTTGACGGTTCTTATTATCAGTTCTTAAATAGAAGACCAGGTATTTTGTACAGAGCTTAAGTTATGTTATTTGTACATCCTGCAACGTTACTGGAGGATAAACTCAGCTACTTTAGAGCATAGCAGTAGTCACATTCTTGGTTCAATTAACTATGCCATTTTGCATGTGTTCATTCATGTTTAAAATTGAAATACTTAAAATGGTTGGTACCCTTACAGAGGGATTTTATGCATAAATAATTGTGAAATTAAACCACAATTGTGAAATGCAGGCTTGATCCTAACGCACACTAACTAAACCATCTTTAACCTAATGAAAAAGCTGACTTGATGGTTGTCGAGCCAACGAGAGACTAATATGTTGATAGAATCAAAACTCTAACTTTAACTGGGTATTTCGTGCTGTGATTTCCAATGTTTTTTTAGGCCTACGTGATTCACGGATTAAAATAATTAAAAAATAATTAAAATAATTAAAATAATTAGGGCTATACCCTGCAAAACCAGCTCCTGGCACGTAGCGCTACATGCATTTATACAAAAAGATAAAGATCTTTAATAGCTAGATGTTTAGCATAGCAACCAGGGTAAGCAGTGCCACATTTAGGTCCTATATCACATGTCTGGATAATTGCAATGTCCACATGTATAATTAGAACAGCTTGAAATATGAACGAAGTATTAGTCTTTATATTTATACTAACTTTCAATTCAATTTCATTTCAGCAATTCAGTATTTAACTGTAATATCAGAAATCATAAGTGATCTTAAATACAGCTCCATACCTTTTTTCCATTGATATAGAAAATCAGCTCACGGCTTTCGTTGAGAGAGGTCATTCTGGAGAGGCTCAGACCAACTCAACTCACTGGTCTGGAGAACTGTATCTCTGGGCCGCTGTTATACAAAGAGCATTAAGTAACACAGAGAAAGCCCCTCGTCACATGCTAAAACCTTGACAATCAGTTTCACCCATAAAGGACAAGAATGTATGCAGGCCAATGTGACTTCTGTGTCCTCTCTGTTTCAGATCACAGTTGTGACTGATGTCAATGATATCTCCCATCTAATGTAGATGGTTTGGAAAATCACAAGCTGTACGTTATCTGGGAGCAAAGCAGCATACATTAAATCACTGGCTAATACGGCATGAGTTTAAAGTAAGATGGAAATATTCTGGGACCTAATTTATAGAATTTGCTTAGATTTCATCCAAAATTTTAAGGTATAATTGGTTCTGGAAATTAGTTTTAATAGCCTTTCTACCAATTTTTGAATTCCCAGTTGTGCAAATACTCATTGCTACGAATCAGGCCACCACTCATGGGAACGCTGAGGAAGCCTCTTCCAATTCCAGTTGCCTTGACCTGTAGTCCGCTTTATTCGCTGCTTGCCAGAGAGATTCAAAGCCAAATAAAAAGAAAGGCACGTCCACCTCAAACAGCAATTCCAGCGCCCAAACACCTGGGAAGCCAACAGGAAATGGTTGCTAGCGATGGGCTGAAAGAATCCCTAGCGATTTCACCGCCCTCAGCTTGGTTGTTGCGTTGCCAATTGTAGATGGTAAATGGTAGATATATTTCATATAGCACGTTCGGTAAACATTATTCTAATTTATGTTAATTAGATGTTCATTATGTTTATTTATGTGCATGTTCATGCCAATGGACAATGATATATTTGACCAATCACAAAAAGTCAACAATGCATAATAGGCTGTTTTCACCCTTAAAAAGCCATTTGTTGAATTTTAATATTTAACAATATATGTTTGTATATTATTAGGGGTCCTACAGGCGTTGGGAGAACCCTATTGTTTTTGTCAGTCTTATTATGATTACTACGCTGCAGTTTTCAGGAAATCTCCAATAAAACTGCCATACCATGGTCATTTTATGTGGTTTTATTTGGCAATCCGATAGAGGAGCACAAGCCACATCAACACAAACACTTTGGTGCTTAAAATAAGGGTGGTGCAATTACAAACACTTTAAAGTTAGAAACTTTACATCATCATATCAATCTGGGCGTCGAACTTTGAGACACGGACCCAGGTCTTACATATGTCTTTTCTATTATTGAACAACTAAGCAAAAGGGACATAGGAAGTCTTTCATGATAGATTTTTCCTTTAAAAATGCTTCTCCTCATAAATCCCATCGACACCAAACTGTTTGTACTCTTTGTACCAATCCCTAGTTCTGACGGAACCGATCTGATGCCAAAAGATGGTAAAATGACGAGCCAAAAAAATGATCAGAATGCAATATTAAACTGAAGCTTACTCAGTGATACTTTTTATTTTTAACTTGAAACATTGTATATTGACATACACACCCTAAATGTAAATACAAAATGTATTATCTTGAAATGTGACACTTATTAATTTAAATAATCCGTCTTCTCATCAACCAAATGTCCAACTGAAAATATTTAGCGCACGAAGACTCCTTGTCACAGTAGCTACAAAGCACAAGTTTTGTCTCCAAAAGATTGCCAAAAAACAGCTGACAGAATAGCCATGTAACTAGTTTTCACACTTCCATAAAGATTAATAACGACAAACTATTTTATTTGGAACATCTGAATTGTTTTCTTAACATATTTCAATGGGTATTCTCTTGACATGACAAGATTATATGTTGTCCCACCTTTGACCTCCCTACACACTCGGAAGAGGCCCTGGAATTTAATTATTACTATGAGCATGCTTCACCTCTTTAATTGCATTTTGTACTGCTCAGAACGTCTTATGCTGCCATTCACGTGTCGCAGAAAACATTATAAAATGCCTGCTTTCTCAGACCTCGTGATGTAAAATTATATCGTGATATCGTTTACAGGCCATATCTCATAGCCAGTTGTTCACATCGCATGCGTATACACGAATCGTTAAACATCACTAACCTAACTAGGTTGGTTAGTGAGTGATGCATATTGTTGCCGTTATAGGATTTATCATTACATCTGGCGTTACAAACAATTCCAATACAGGCACTTCGTCTACAGAACAAACAGACTAAAGATAACTCGGAATGCCGGCATCTGGCAACACTGCTTTTGTACATCTGGGTTCCAACACATTCTCGCTTGCCAGGCTGTAACGACTACGTATGAGAGGGGCAGGAAAGTTACCATGATGTATGATACATAATACTATTTTGCTACAGACAAATAGCAACCAACTTACGAAAGTTAAAAATAGTATTAATTATATTTACCTTTTTTATATATGTATATCTAAATAGATATACTATCTGTATATAACAAAAATTAAACCAATTGAAAATAATTGCACCCCCTTTGAAATAACACAATGGTTTTCACGCACAGATTACAGCTAAGGACATCACAACTACTGTTTAACTGGGAGGGGGATGCCAACGTCGATAATTTATTTTAAGGCACAGGAAGCAACCGTTCAGAAAACAGAATACATACAATAATTTCACATTTTAAAACCTAATTTGTATATAGGTTTTTTTAGATAGATTTAAAAGTTGTGTTTTGTTGTCTTTTTTACGAAAATTTCCCACCCTGCGGAAGTGTAAAGATCCACATTTTGTTAGTCTGACGCCGCCGCAGTTGGTTATATTTTATTATCGGGAATTTGTTTTGTTGGAGCTGTGGTTTGATTTTTTGTCTCAATCATTCTAGGATCTTTGACTGTTTGATTTGCATTCAATTCGGTAAGATGTTCGTTGTTTTATATCGCGTGGTTTTTATATATATAGTTATGTCGGTTTCAGTTGCCAACCACATGGCTTGTTGCCTTGATATTGGAAATGAGCGGTTGTTCTGAGACTGAAAATCGGCAACGTTTGCTGATCTGATGGCCCAACTAGCCGTTCAGTTAATGGATTGCGAACGGATATTGGCTTTAATCGGCCAAAAGTAAAAGTAATGTACTAATTTAATCGGAAAACAAATGCTGCTAATTTACCTGGTGTCAGACCAGGTTGACGAAATATCTGATTGGCCAGTTTCATTCTACTTAGGCCTAACTAGCTACGTGTGGTCCGGTTTCACCTATTGTATAGTTGCTCTTAGTCTTCCACTAATATAGCATAGCCTAGCTTTCATAGGCATTGATGTGATTACATTTGTATATTCATTTTTGTCCCTAAATTGAAATACCCCGATAACCGAAATTTACGAAAAGTATGAACCTTGGCGGCTTGCTCGTATTTTTTTTAACCTGTCAATTGGATGGGACCTCTTAAAGTGTAGGGTCGCGCTTTGATTAAGTGGTCGTTAGAGAGAACCCGATTTATATATATATATAATACACACACGTAGGTGTATGTGTGTATTACTTTAATGTGTATCGGAAATCATGTCGACAGTC
>JAOYSI010000028.1:1568064-1585510 GCA_025775065.1 Hiodon alosoides | reverse complement strand
CTCTGTGGGCTACAAAGCCCGTATAAGACATTCCCTACTAATTTAAATTTTAGACCAAAATGAATTAAGAAAACATCTTATGATGTTGCATGATAAGAATGAAAATGAAAATTTGTAATCAAAATGCTTTAAAATCGGGTTACAAATTCGGTCCCCATTCCCCCACACACACCTTTCGGTCTCGCTGTGGCTACTGGTTGGCTGGGAGTTCTTGGACCCTGAGGCCCCTGTGAAAAAGCTATCCTGTACCGCGGCCCCAGATCCTGTAGTGTCAATCACCATTGCAGTGACTTCTTCTGCACTGCTACCCTCCTCACCGGACCCCTGGGCCTCCCCGCCCATCCACTCTTCCAGCCTCTCTGTTTTGATTCGAAGCCCGTCCACCATCCGCACGTCCTCTTCACTCCCGGGCCCGGCCTCCAGCTCTGTCTCCACGTACCACTTCCCGACCCGGTTGATCCTCAGTATGGGCTCTGTACCTCCAGCACTATTTGGCCCCCTGCTGAAGCCCTCAGAGCAAAGTCCGCTGTGCTCTACAATCTGGGGGCTCATGGACTCGTCGGTGGGGCTAACCTCTCGCACCTCCCTTTTGTCCCGAACATCCATTTCGGCACCTCCACCTTCCCACGCACTCATACACGGGGGGCTGAGGGAGCATGGCCCTCTCCCACCGCCGCCTCCTCTGCCAGACTCCAAGGCATGCTCCCCGCCCTTACGAGCCTGTCCGCTTCCACCCAGCTCCTCCTGCACGTCTGCCAGGCTGATCTTAAAGTTGATTCCCTCCAGGATCTGCGTGCAGCGGTCGATGATGTGTTGCATCTGCAGGAAGCTGGCGGCCGTAAGGTAGCTGATGATGTCAGCGAGCTGCAAGCAGAGGCGCCCGGTGTAGCAGAAGGACAGGAGCTGCTCGAACACCGAGGGGTTGCGGATCACGGCGATGGAGACCGTGCTCATCTCGCCCAGCGACATGTGGTCGCGAAAGTAAGGCGAGCTGGCAGCCAGGACCACCTTGTGGGCGCGGAAGCTCTGGCCCTGCACGTTGACCACAATGTCACACAGACGACCCTGCATACGCAGCTGGTTGAGGTGGGACAGCACAGAGTTGCTGAAGTCTGGGATATCCAGCTGAATACTGCCAACCCGCTCCATGCTGTTCAATAGGTCCTAATTGGTCAGAGACAACAAAAGCACCGGATCTTAGCAGCAGACAGTACAGTACAAACTCAACTATATTACCTTTTACTGAGTAACAAGCATGACAACTGTATGACAAGATTAATAAAATCATTACCATAATAGCTTGTTTTTATTATTTATTCAGTAACATTATTTTGGCCTGAAGTTAACATAATTTTAAAAAAAAATTGATTCCCGGTGTCGCATTGCTTATTAATCAATCCTTTTCTACAATGCAAATTAGCTAGCTAGTTAGTTTAGACCTGTCCAAAATGACAGTTCCAAGAAATATTTTGAGTACAAAAAACAGTTAATATGCTAAACAGAAACTGAACTTCGCCGTTACTTGTCACGCAACATTTTTCAATATAATAATTTATGACCTACCTTCGTCAGATAGTGGAATTCCGTCAGTCACAGTTAGTGGATGACTTGCATCACAAGCAAATCAGAGTAACTTTAGAAAAAAAGCTACTTTTAACTAGCATCACTAGTTCCATCAATTGCAATTATCATTTGCATTACATTCTTTGGGTCGCCTTGTCCATCGATGCAGCTCCAGCACTGCAAGCGTGCAAGATAATTGCTCCGCGGTTAATTCCACATATACTGCACGGCGGTGATGAGCCAAAGCCTACCAACCTTCTCTTACATTTTTTTGCCGTATGCAGGGACGTGGCTGATTTAGCCCCAAATCACACACAAAAAATGAAGCACCCTCCACTGAGAAACATCTTACACTAAATCAGGATCCAATTAAATGTTTCGATTTTGCATCCATTGCACAAATTTTAAGCTATTTTTTAAAATATGTACTTCCAGCGTCCCTTTCGTCACTCATACTTCCAGTACTCAGTGAGGGTCACAATACTGTAAAAGGACGTTAGCTAACTCTATCGGGATGTGTTGTTCTTTTCGTAGTGTTAAGCAAAGTGGGGGACGAAGGCGAAGGGTAAACAGAACTTCTAATCCCGACATGCCTTGTGGTTAAATGCAAATTAGGGGCTCTAGGGTTTGCGCGTCGTCTTTATGAACATATTTTTCTATGAAAACAGAAATGATCTAAAATCCGCAAAATGTTTGGTTTAGCTACGTGATTACCTTATGCTAGATACAAACACTATACAAAGATATCAGTAACATGACAAAACTAAACCAAAGAAAATAACCGAGCAGACAAAAAATACTGAATTTACCTTAACGCAAAAAGATTAAACGAAGTAAGTAATAATTCTTTTAAAATGTTGTGCATTAATACGTCAGTGTAACACCGCAAGCCCACAGGCTGACCGGTGAGGGAAATGAATCAATGTCAGTGCAACATCATAATTGCTTGTGTCCTAATCAAAGCGTTTACACATCTTTTATTTAGACTTTACTTATACTATACTGCTCCTCCATTTGGACCCCGCATTCATGCAATAATAAGTCCACTTAAATAAAGAGATACAGATGGGTTTTGATAAAGAAGGATTTTTCTCACCTCTACATGGATCTTTTATTTTACTTATTTTTCCCACTGTCATGTTATCCAGTGATACAGGAGGGTGTTTATTGCACAATGTCCTCCAAAATCGAACTGCTTAAGTGTTGTACGCTTTCTGCTGGCCTGTTTTAATGTGAAAGATTTGCTCTCTGCATTTGACTTGCTGCACAGACCTCTGAATTTCCGGGGATAGGAGTTTATTGTAGCTAGGTTGATGTTAGGAAGTGAATAACAGCTGGATACTTATAAAATCTGCAATTGACAAGAATTATACTATTTAATGTTTTTTTAAACACTTGGTCTGCGATCTTGCAACAAATAGCCTACATTAATAAGGTTCAAATATACCGAAGAAAGTGTAAGCTTTGATAGGGTAACTAAGTTGACTGAGGATCAATAAAAATTTAAAACGTTTTACATTCTATAAAGTAGGCTGAGCTACTGAATTCGGTAATGTATGATTCGCAATTTCTAAAAACCCTGAAGCCTCCTCAATACCTCTGTACTGCGCATGAGTGTGTAAGAAAGCTAATTTTGCGATTCCAAGCATTTGCATTTAGAAGGAAAAAAACATTCAAGTAAATAACCCAGGGTTTCAGCTACTGATTCAGCATTCAGATACCATTCTGTGTAGAACCGTTTTACCACCTAGAGGCGCTGTGTCAACATGAATACAATATCCTCCATCGAAAACGAAGTGCAGTGCTTTCAAATTAATAGAATAAAATTGAGGCGTATTTTTCTTTAATGTAAAGCAGCAACAGTAAACAAATCTTTACCAGAACTTCCTAATTTAAAATGTCACTTGAAATGTCACTTTACGTTTATATCATCGCGATGTAATTAAATATTTAATTAAGAAAACTCTTAACGAAACACATCTGGAACCAAACACATAAGCCATATATTTACCGTATGAATTCAGAGTAAGTAGCGCTCTGAAGGGTGGAAGATATTCTCAATTGTGGCATTTGAATTTGAAAAGTTATTAACAAATCATATATAATTTTAATTGCGAGTGCTTTCCGTTAATTCGTTTTCAATATCTTCGTCGAAAAAATGTTTGATTTTTAAATTTTCGATGTTGCCATTCCTATAGAAAAATATTCAAGACGTGCTATAATTTTGGATTTTAGTTCTGTTAGTGAAAATAAAAACGAAATAATCTGAACTGTATAAAGGTATACCGGACTCAATCTCTCCAAAGGATGGTCCAGCGAGCATGCGCAATGTTGACAGTGTATCCGTTGTGAAGCGTGAACGCTGCATGGACCAGATTGGGGTCATTGTGATATGACGAAGTTGGTGTCCGTTATTGTCTCTTAAGTTCTCGTTTTCGGTTAAATTTGCGGCTCCAAACTACACCAACTTCTAAGTAACTAAGTTATAGACAAGACTTTCGGGAAATGATAATCAATGAAAGATGCCGCTGACCGTGCTATACCTGTTTTTTGTGGTTTACAGCAATCACACGATTTTGAAATTTCGTCAGATCTGAACAGAGTATCTATTTGCAAGAATATGACTTATCTCACAACAATTAAAGCAAGTGTCTCCAGCTCCGTAATTCGTTGATTGTTTTTTAGTGGCAAAATAGCTTGTTAGGATAAAATTATAATAATTATGTTATTATAAAATTCACTTTTGGGATACCCAATAATAATATATGCTATACATTTTTGTATACTAAATTACATGAACTTATATTTTCACCCAGTAGGCCTATGTTTGCTTAAGTTGTAATAAAAGGTTAGAATTAAAGAGTTTTAAAAACTATTATTACACTATAGATATTGAATATTTATGGAATAATAATCAGTGTAATTAAGCTAGCCAATAAAATCAGGTAAAAACTGGATTAATAAAAATTTCAAAGTTTGAATGGGCGCTTTAACAAGTGAATCCCATTAAGATGATGAGAACTGATCTTTGGACTACGGATTTTCTAAGGCTAAATATTCTATTCTGACGTAATCACAAATGATTTAAAATAAATAGCTCACAACACTGCATATTTTGTTCTTTCTAAACAAATGCTCAGCAATGTCCAGGTTTTAAAAATCACATATCCAGAGAAAACAAATAGAGGGACCCTAGGTTTAAAAAATTTAAATGGGTTCTTAAGAGATTTTAAAGAAATTTAAAAGCAAGGAATAACCGAGACAAACAGATGATGGAACATGAAAACAATAATCAAAATGTATTCATTTATATAAGGCCTATAAACCAAACCTCCCTTTTTAGGGAGGAATTTGAACTGAAAACAATGGATTTTCCTGTTTACATTTGTTTTCCCCCTCATGTCCAACGGGAGCAGTTTAGGCGCCGACATTTTTAAGTGTTGGGCATTTGCCTGTTCAGCATAGTTAGTTCAAGGAAAAATCCAGTTTTGCCAAATGAAAATCATTTCAAAGGCAGTTTATTTATTTTTATTTTTTATTGACATCTAACAAAAACATTTACACAAAAACCAACAAAAATTACTGTGTGCAAATAAAATGGAAAAAACAGAAGAGCTTTACATATTGACAATTAAACTGCAATGAATTAGCTCAAGTCTGAAACCCTCATACTCTGCGGAAGAGGGTGTAAAACAGCAAAAGCAAAATTCTGACATTTTACAGAAAATATAAAATGGAGGTTTCCATAGGAAATTTTCAGCTTGAGCTGCAGGTGCTGTTTCTTTGCGGTGCTGTGTCTTCGCAGTGCTGTTTTTACACTATCTTTTAAAATAGCTCCAAACTTCAGGCCAAAATCCTGTTTCAGCCCAACCCGAAGAGCTCAAGGAAATAAAGGGTCCAATTCTTTCAACTCGTTAAGGCTGTTTAGATACCAAAGTTTTTCCACATATTGTGGTTGGTTGATCATAACTCTTTCGTATAATGCTACTGATTTCCAAATTAAAATAATTTAATGGCAATTCTGCCCAAGTGGACTTTGGGGCATGGAACCCCAGTGACCAATGAACAGGCCAAGGCATTAATGGCTGAAGCCTTTAAAAAAATCTATTTGGAAACTCTCCTAAAAGTTACCTAACCAGAAGTACAAAAAAATAAATCACCGATGAATGCTAAGGAAGTCAAATACCTTTCACCCCTCAAGCATTATGTAACCTTAACCGTTCAGACAGAAATGCTCTCTAAATGTTCCCAAGATAAATTATTATTATTAAAACTATACTGCTTGGCTACAGCAATACATTTTAATTCAATGTGGGCAAAATTATAAAACAAAATACATTCTCGACCAGGGGTATAATTTACATGGCACTAGACTTAAACGTTAAGTCAAAGAAATACAAGTTCTTCATTAATTGTATTTCCGTGATATTTAACAATAACAATAACGACAAGAATAATAACAGCTACTATCTTACTTATTCAAAAATATTTTAACATTTTAGAGTGTCAGTAATGTCTAAAAAAAATGTTCATTCGCACTTTTACAACAAGTGCTGTTCTAAAGATACAAAAACACCTCAGATTTCAACTGCCTGCTTGTTTTTAAACAGAAAAGGCAAGTTTGGTGGATAATACTGATCGATGAAGCTTACAATCAGATCCTAAGTGCTTCCCTAAAGAAACTTATTTTTTAATGGTGGGAAAAGTCCAGAGCTACGCTCCTCCAAGGCATAGGGAAGAAGTGTCCGGCGTTAAAATAAACAACTTCCAGTTCAAGTAAGGGGCTGCCCAACATACGTCCAGCTCAGCCCTTTTTTCCTCGGCTGACCACACAAGTTTTTCCATGCATACATTCACTAATTAGTGGAGGGTAAAAGTTTCACAACAGTACAGGGGGACAAGATCTCCTAAGAGGAGGAGGTGATGTTTCCTGATGAGACGATGGTCTCCCGAGGTGAATAATCTGGCTCCTCCTTGTTGGGGTGCGAGGAGTTGTCCGACTTGCTGCGGCTGAACTCGGCACCGATGATGGGCCGAGCGAACTTGCCCCCGGGGTGGCTGCAGGCGCTGTACATCAGCATCTTCAGGAAGGCGCCGCGCATCTCGTTGCTCGTAAGTGTGTAGATGAGCGGGTTCATGGCGGAGTTCAGCACCGCCAGCGCCAGGAACCACTCCGCCCTGTAGAGGATGGCGCACTTGCGGATGTCGCAGGCCACGTCCAGCAGCAGCAGGATGAAGAGCGGCGCCCAGCAGGCGATGAAACAGCTGAGGACGATGATCACCGTCTTCAGCAGCGCCAGCGACTTCTCCGAGCTCTTGCTGCCGCGGCCGTTGGACACCTTGCGGAAGACGAGCTTGCGGCTGCGCGTGCGCACCAGCGCGTAGATTCGGGCGTAGAGGATGACGATGGCCATGAGGATGACGCTGAAGACGGTGGTGCAGAAGAGGATGTAGGTCTTGTGGTAGAGAGGCAGCACCGTGGAACAGCTGTTCATGCTGCTGATGCAATTCCAGCCCAGGCCGGGCAGGCCGCCCAGGATGGCCGCGATGAACCAGCAGGTGCTGATCAGGAGGAAAACCCGGCAGGTGTTTCCACTGTTGTGGAGCTTCATCTTAAGCATGGTGAGGTGCCTTTCAATGGCGATGGCCAGCAGGCTGAAGACGGAGGCTGCCAGGGCGACGAACATGCTTCCCTCACGGAAGAACCACTGCATGGGGGTCAGTTTATACGTGTTGGCTCCCGAAAGTAAGATGTTTGCTGTATACACCACACCTGCCAGCAAGTCTGACAGGGCCAGGTTCCCAATGAAGTAGTACATGGGTTTATGGAACTTCTTGGTTCTCCAGATTGTGAGCAGGACCAGTACATTCTCAAGGATGATGAAACAGCACACAATGATGAAAACCACAGAATCTGCCTTAAGGCCTGAATCTTGTTCTACCTTTCGCAGTTTGCCAGTAAAGTTGTAATGGCTGGCTATCAACTCAGAATACATGGAATCCGCCATTGCCATGTTTTTCAGCACAAAATTAAAATCCCCTCTGGTGCACAATTCACGACTCAATCCACAGAGGGGCACTAGAGAACCAGCCAAAGCAAAGACTGCTTAATAAATTGTTTTCTTGATATGTTACTACCCGAAGTCACTTTCAGGTTAGGAAAAAATCCTTATTACAAAAGAATGTGCACCATATGCACGCGGACCACATCCTGCAAAAAAAAAAAAAAAAAAAAACATCACTTGATTAAGCTATATTTAAAACATAACATTAAGCCATGGTATCATTGATAATAGCATTTCACCCAAAATGTAATTTTTTTAGGTATATAAAATGATACTGGTACCTACGCCGACAGGTGTAGCTAATGCCATTGGTGTACTAAATTAACCAAACCGAATCAATTGTTTATCTTTCAATACACACCCAGAGCGATTGCTAATTTATTTTATTGTTTCGTAAATAATACAATTTATGATGTACCAAATTTATGAAATGCCAGCAATCGAATCAGATTTTTTTTTTAATAGAAAAAAATCTAAATCTAGAGTGGTATTTCATTCCATGGAAGAGCTCTTTCTCGGGAAAAACTTTAAACTAGTCGACATAAAAAAAATATTTTATACATTATATTAAGATTTACGTATTAGAATAACAGATCAGATGGGTAACCGTTTGGTTTAAAATGAACGGCAAGTTTTTAAGTTCCTTAGGATGCTTTTTCATAAACTCACGTGCTCAATAGGAAAATAAGAGTGAAATAAAAACAAAAAGTTTTAAATAACTGGCGAAATTTAGTGTGAGACGAAATACTCCGAAAGAAAGAAGAAAGGAGAGAAAGACGAAAGAAACAGCACCTAATTAAAATTCGTATTAAACTACAAATACAATTAAATTGTTTTAGATAAAATTCTTACCTGGAAAATAGATGTCCACACTACAAGAGTAATATTATGTCTATATTACTACTATAAGTCCTTAAAAGGCAAAATAGATCTATATTCACATTTGAAAATGTTTATACATGTGTTATTCCAAGCGCTTCGGGAAACACAGACAACCGTACACGTCGACTGGGAGCGTAACCTTCTCTCAGCTAGAGCTTATAATTTTTGGTCAACCCACCACCACCCAACAGCCGCCCCCACCCTCTCCAACCCCGCCCCCTCACCCCCTCGGAACTTTGGTTGTAACTGCATACAATATAGAGGTGAGTTAAATGTATGTGTAATTGGTGAACCCACTGCTGAACATGAAGATGCTACAAGAAACCAAATAATAATTCACGTTTTGCAAACGAAAAATTCACTTATATTACCTTCTAGTTGCCAGATGGTGTTTTCTTTATAGTTCAGAATTCCAACACATCGACCTTAATTATAACAATGCCGGCTGACAACGTCTGTCACCTAGTCTACCTGACCACACCTTTTTTTTAATCGTTCCAGGACGGAGATAAAGGCCGTGACGCAGTCAATAATAAATAGCACCCTCTTTAACTATGCACGGTAGCCTTTGCTGGTCTTTCAACATCACCCACAAAAAATATATATAAACAAAATATTGCGTAAACAATTTGAGCCCATCGACGGACCAGTCTCCTGAATATGTGGATAATCCTGTTGCAGTTTAAAGGCTGTGAGTCCAGGATGAGCAGCACATTTTTGACCATTCCTCATTCAGGGAGCCTTGATTGAAGAGGGTTGGCTTAAGAACATATTTATTTATTTATTTTTTAATTAAATGAATTCCCAGAAGAAATCTAAATGAGGGAATAGTCAAAAATAAACCCAACTAATCTTTCAATAGAGCTTAGATAACTGGTGCCATCTTTTGAGAGCAATTTTGAGTAAGGATCCTAATATGGGTAGGAATACATCTTACTAAATGGAATATACATCAAATTGCAAGCACAATAAATCAACATATTCGAAGCAATTAAATATTGGCCAACTTTACTGCAATAAACATAAAATGACCATACAATCATGATATTTTAAATTACGTCACGTTTAATTGTTTCAAGATGGCTTGCGTAGTGCGTGCTCCTTATTCATTGAATACTGTGGAATGGCCATTCCGAAATTACTGTACATGACAGAACCTTCAAAAAAAAAACAAAAAAAACCCAACAGGCAGACTGGCCTACCGTGACAGATGCATTGTGGGGGAAAACATCTCCAAGGCTTCTGTAAGTTTAGCTGGGTCGTTGTGGTTTGCGTTCTCTTCACCCCATCTTCAGGGAATGTACCAGCTGGGCACCCCAAACCCCTCCTCACAACCCACTGTGTCCCATTTATTTTACAGATTAATCACATGAGACACTGTCTCTTCAGGTCTGCTGCTCCCCAAGCCCTTAGGGATGGTGCATGGGGGAAATATGGTTTGTTGTCTTCAACTGGGAGAAACATTTTTTTTTGGGGGGGGGGGGTAAGTGTCTATGCCATTCCACATCCTTTAGCATTTCATCAGAGTAATGGGGCAAACTGTGTCACACGCAAAACACTGACAGCAATAAAACAGTCATCTGGCAAATCAGACTGAGGGCTGAATATTTCAGAGGTGTTTCGCGACCTTATCTGGAACGTGATGAGGTGGGAGTGGGTTTAATAACCTGAACCTTAGTTAGTAGTGCAATGTTGTGTTCTGACATATGTATTAGACTGAAGCGCTGAAGAAGAAAAAACGCGATGGCTTTCGAAATGCTTTACAATACAAAATGAGAAGTTGTGGAACGTATCTTCCTAAAGCCCGTCTTGTGGGTGAAACTACCATAAAACGGGCCTTTTTGTCGCGGTTTTGGAAAATTAACTACCCAGGGCACACTGCACCTTCCTATACTCTGCGACCCTGAAACAGTTTTAGAAGAATGAGATTACTAAAAACGAATAGATAATTAAATTGCAGGCCATGGGAACAATTCATTGAGGATTGGTCCTTTTCTTATTATAAACAAAGTTTAAAGAGGGATTCAGTATGTGGCAGCAAGAAGCGCTCACAGTAGGTTTTAGAGCCTGGCTTAGCGTTTGGTGAGGGTTTTCTGCAGCGAGCTGAGGCTTGTCATTAGGGGCTGCGTGCATTTCAGTTGCCATTTTCTGTGAGAGAGCACCAGCATCATTGCTGTCAGCCCAAAAAACCCGCCGAAGATCAAACGCAAACACAGAGAGAGGCCTTTCAATTTGCGGGTAGCGTGGTTGTCCTTTTTTTTATTTATTTACTTCTGATTCCTGGTCTTAGATGTCGTATGAAATTACACATGACTTAAAAATATATATACGCTGTACTTATCCTTTCTCAGTACTTGCAGTACGTGCAAACTGAAATCTGGAAAAATGTTTGTGGAATCTCTTGTGTACACATGTAAGAATATACTAAAACCAGCTGTAAAATTTGTCATGATAACCCCGAGGATATACTTGATGTGTGATATCAGAGAAAAGTAAAGGATTGCATATTTAGGGTACAATCCACCTATGACCCACAGGCTAATGAATTACAGGGTTCTGTAGGAGCCATACAAAAATCTAACAGACAATAGGTCTGTAAATGTGTGTGCTCTTAAGTTAATGGGAAGTTAACAAACAATGCTTGTCAGAATGAAGACTGCCTCGTGTCAATCCACAAAGCTGGGACTTACGAGAAGTGATTGACCCCTGCTGTCCGAGAAGCCTGGAGGAAATAAACCATCCGTAAACCTTATAAAGAAATCGAAGAGTGAGCAAACAAACCGCATCTCTGTTTTCCCATCTGGGGCTACGCCTCGTGACTCACGGGGGGAAAGGATTCTATACGGAAGTCATTCAATGATCTGTCGTCATCAGGATCATTTGGATTGTTCATTAGTTTGTCAGAATCTACTCCAGAAATCCTTCCAGTCAGATGACAAGTGTGAACTGAGAAGGTGGGAATTTTTAATGCAAATCCACTTTGATATTGCCAGCGTTAAGCAACCCGGGACGCCACTCAGGCTCCATTCAAAACCCGAGTACACCACACGCATCTCTTTATTACCAGTGTGAGCCTGTTTTTCATGGATGACTTCTGTGGCCCAGTATCCGGTTTCCTCTCTGTCCTCTCGCGTACCGAGGTTCTAAAGAGCAAGAGGTTACATTAATGCTGATAAGATGAATCGGAGCAGTAAAGCTTTAGGAAAGCTACGAAAGCAGTTCGCAGTTCATGGGCAACAGATCATCGGTTTTTCACGCGTTTACAAAGCGCCAAACACACTGGAACTGGACAAAAGAACAGCTTCCCCTCCCCGTTCAGCGCAATCAGGAAGTGGATGGAATGACAGGATCTGCCTTTTTCGTTTTCTTCACTTTGAGCACAAGTCTCTGACATCACGGGACATATCTGATAGGAGGAAGCCCAGATAACCGCCTCATGAATTTCCTTAGCACTTAAGAGACGTTAGGACACTGGGCTGATTTATTTTGCGTAGCAATGCTGAAGCGCTGAGTGGTGGTCGCAGCTGTCCTGTGCTTGCTGTGCTGTGGGGTCAAGTTCAAATCATCTGTCAGCACAATATGTAAAACTGTGCCCAGTTTGCTTAAGAGTACTGAACTAATAAAATAAATAAGAGAAACACACACACACACACACACACACACACACACACACAAAATGTACTGTAAAATGATCACAGACGGCCATCTGTAAGAGACCCGCACTGGTGAATTTACCAAGGCCACAAGTCCAAAGATACTCAACCGCTGATGGGTTTGGTATTTGGGGTGATCCCACCCGCCCAGTTCAAATAACAGAAAGGGCTCTGAGAGCCACTAGGAAGATATGCGAATGACACATCGAAGGAAACAGTACTCCTGCTTTGATTGCAACAATGGAGTTCCAAGTCTCTTATCAGAAGAGAAGGATCGCTATTAGGAGAAAGCTTGGGAGTACATTAAGAGATGTGAAAGGAATTCTAGTGGCCCCCTCAAAGAAGAACCATAAAAATACCAATGCATCAAACTGCTCTTGTAAAGCATTCCAGGGAAGTCTTATGGCAGGAAATGCACAAGAACAAGCACACAAAAAAAAAAGGTTGATACTTAAATAAACACATATATGTCAAAGGGGGCTATTCATTTGCCAAAAGCTTACATAGACAAGCCCCCCCCCCACCTCATTACACAGACAGAGAAAGACAGAGAAAGACAGAGAGAGAGAAAGAGAGAGAGAGAGAGAGAGAGAGAGAGAGAGAGAGTGTGTGTGTGAGATTGACTGATTGCTAAGACACTGCCAAATGCATCTCTGCGATGCTGCCCAATGAAAAAAGGACATATGAAGTGTTTTTCCTAAATAACAGATTTGTACTGCAATAGAGAAGCCATTGTGTTCCGTGCTTATTTATTTGATTGCCTGGAATTTGTTTACAAATCCAGTCAGTGAAATAAACAATCCCAACAATTAAAGTCAAATTATATATTTTCTTCAGGGGGAAAACTGAAATACCTGGCAAAAGATAACAATTGTAACATCCTTGTATATCTCAACGCCACCCCCCACCAAAAAAAGACCTTTCTCCTTCCTCTATCCGGTTCTCACAGTCTGGCTAGGAAGCACTCTTCAACTCTGCCCAGGGAGATAATCTGAATCTCCCTGGGCAGTCTTGCCAAGATAGGGGAATTTTTATCACAGAATGTTTGGCTCACAAAGGATTCCTCAGCATCTTCTCCACATGTCCGCACATGGTAACCTCATTCGGTTCAATCTAAAGGTTCATTCAAAATTAAAATGGCAATGATGGTTCAGTCTGTATTTAGTTTGTATATAGCTCTGGGACAACCAGTAAACTCTATATATACATCTGAAAATTGGCTGAAGCAGTTTGAGTGAAGTACTATTCTCAGGAGTACAGCTGCAGTTGGATTTGAAACAGAAGAGTGCTTATAGGTCCAACTGATTTTATGTCATTCTGCAGACACTCTTAGCATGTTACATGGCCAAATTTATAGCTAATACTGAACTTGTAAAGATTTTACTTTTGTGTCAGCTGTGCTTGTAAATGTATTTGATTATTTTGTGCGTTTTCTGTTTTATTTATCCTTTGTAATATTTTAACTTTGCTGGCTGTGTGCTACTGTGGATTTTATGATGGTACTCTACAACGCTGTATCTTATTATAACGTGTCGTATTCTTTGAAAAAAAAATTAAAAGCAACACTTATTATTCCAATGAACAATGCTTAGTGCTGGTCTTGGGAAGGAAGGGAAGCAGAGAATTTAATCTCTCCTCATGGTGGTCTTCCACCATGTGCTTGGGGAGCTGTCAACACCAATACACGTCAGGTGTCGTGAGACACAAACCGAAGTATGGACAAGTAGAGGTTTTAGCAATACTAAATGAGAATGAGGGAATGCACGAATCTCACAATACACTGGAGTAATTCAGGGTATTCTGGGCACTGATTTGATTGCCTGTGGTTTTAGAATTTTTTCCCCTTATTTATTGATTTTGTCAGGGAACAAAAATTGGTTATTTTTTTGTGCAGGGGGAACAACTTTCAAGAGTTTCTGAGAAGAAATATACTGCCATGTTAACCAAAGAATGTGTGGCCTTTACCTCTGGACCACAGGGGTCAAATCCTAAATTGGGCGAGACGTTCCCATTCTATAAGTTTTAAATGCCTTGTAAAGGATTGTTTCAACAATCACGGTTTGCCATGGATGCATGAATCAAAGATTCATGTGACCATAATACATTTCTTCAGTAACTTTCGCCCATATGTGGGAAAAAGTTTTTCATGCGATAATAAAACTGAGCCCAGGGTGCTGTTTTATAATGCCTTTTACGAATTTACAGGGCATCTTGGATTTCACAGATGTTCTCCGTCGCACTGTTATGCCCTCTCTGTAATCAGCTTCACATGGTGAGCTGTGAATTCCCAGGATTTTTTTTTTCGTTTTTTTATTTTTTTGGAAAAAGGGGAGACCCTGTTCACTTGAAAGTTTGTACAGCTTGGGAATCAGAACGATGCCATTCTGAAAAAGAGAGGCAGGAATGAGGAAAAGTCCTCAGTGGAAAAAAGAAAAATAAACGATGTGATGTAAAATAAGCAGTTACACAAAGGTCACAAAGAAAATAGTTACATAATACGTAATACAATTGCAATATTACATAGTATCACGTATCCTGCTGACAAGGATGTAGGGAAAAAAATTTTGATTTGGAACTTTGGTTCAAATGCGCTGAATGATGTCAATAACTGATGACGTAGAGTTACTTGTAATTGTATGCGCAGAGGAGCATGCGCTTAGCCTGTGACTTTATAAGGAGCGCTGGAATAGTAGACATACCGTCTGAGGAAGAAACATTAATCCTAACAATCTGTTTCATTCTACTTTGTTTACAGATCCAGACCAAAACGGAATAAGAGGTTGGAACTCTTCAGGATCAATTCTTCTTTGAGCGGAACCTGTGAAACAAAGACAGACAAACCTTTGTAAAAATCAAAAGCACCGCTCTTAATAAACAACAAAATGTACAAATAAACAACATTATAAACGAACACAAATACCACGACTGAAACCATCAATAGACAATAAACAGAAAATATATATTTTTTTTTAATGCTGGTTTATATTTTTGAACATTCTGGAGCATCAGTAAAGTAGCAAGGCACAAGTTGCGGACTTATTTCAGATCTCTTTGTTGTCGTGCAAATCCTAGCACTACGTGATTCGGCTCAGTGCGAGCCTTTTTCCAGGGTCATTCATTAGAAAGACTTCAGAGCTTCAAAACAAAAGATCACTTTGTGCCCTAAACTCAGAGCAAAAAAAAATAACCACACACACAATGTTATGCAAGAAGGTTTTTTCTTTTTTTGAGGCGAAGCAAAAACTAACTTCACTCTGTGAAAAGAGAATCAGAGCTTTCTAAGACATCAAACAAACTCTGGAGCCTGGTTCAGTTATGAGAACCGCTAAATTAATCTCCTGCTTTACACAATGAGAGATTAAAGGGGCAATTCTATTCATTTACGAATCCTTATTTGTGGATTAATTTCTGAATTAAAAATTGTTTCTTAAAGTTTGGCTTTTCTCAATTAAATGGTGTATTCTGAATACAGTGAAAAGTTACAAAGATATTTAGAAGTCACCAATAAAAACTGAAAGATAACTTTGTTTCATAAAAATATATTACTGAAATGAGATGTGAAAAAGTGTCTGTGGATTTCTTGTGACATTTTTGTATACACTATAAGTGTCAGCATGTAAAGACATGAAAGAGTCACAGAAAATCTCTGTTAGGTGGCCATCATAGACATACTGCCTGGAATACTGAACTTGTGGACTTCCTTGCTTCCAATGAAAGCTCTTTGAAACGGGCGCAATGACTCTGTATCCAAGATGTATGAGAGGTCTGGCTCAGAGGCCAGTAACCTAGGCAGAGAGAAAAGTATGCTAAGTCTTGAAAAGAGGGAACAATATTCAGGGGGAAATGTCCTTTGTTCGAGAAACGCCCCTTTCACAACGCCTCTCTCGCTCTTTTTCTCCTGGGATCTTTCTGAAACAAAACCGGAAGTGTCACCCAGTTGATGTGTTCCAACCCTCAGTGCCCCCCTCGGCAGAGCGCCCAGCATAAGTGCTAAGTGTAAAAATCCATTGCACATAGTGTCATCTTTATTTTTGACAGATTTAAACCAGTAATCTTTTACCAATTTATGAGCGTGGCTATAGGTATTCATGTGCATTTATTATTCAATATACACTCAGTGACAAGTTTATTAGGTACTCCACCCCATTTACAAAGATGGATCTCTTCTGTAGACAGTGATTCATGTGACTTTGGCATGCTGCATAAAGCGGCAGACAGGCATCAAGGTATCCAGTTTGACTGAATGTTAGAATGAGAAAATCATCAGTGCTGGGCACACTGGTTCCAGTTTCTCAGAAACAGCTGCCCTATGAGATTTTCATGCATGACAGTGTCTACGGTTTACAGAGGCAAATAAAAAATATCCAATCAGCAGCAGTCCTGTGGGTGATAGCAGCTTGTTGAGGAGAGAGGTTGAAAGAGAAGCGGAGTATTGCATTGATGGAGTGCGGAATAAAGCTAACGTAGCTAAACCACACCAGGTTCCACTCCTATCAGCTAAAGAAGAAGTGGCATTGGGCATGTGATCAACAACACTGGACAATTGAGGACTGGAAATGTATCTCCTGGTCCCATCCTGCCTGGCGTCAATGGTACAGGTTGCTGGTGGTGTTGTAATGCCATGAGGAATGTTTTCCTGGCTCATGTTAGGCGCCTCAAAAAGTTGAGCAACGTTTGAATGGCAAAGTGGATCTGCATGGCTACAGTTTTCCCTTCATCACATGGATACGTCCAGCAGGATAATGCACCATGAAACAAAGTGCTGATTGCATCAGAATGCTTCCAGGAACATCACAGCGAGTTCTGTTCAGTTGAGTGGCCTGCACAGTCCACAGACCTCAACCCAATAGAGCATCTTTTAAACTGGCCACGGAGTGTATATCCGCGGTGATTTAAAAATATACATTCATTATTAATCCATTGTATAAGTACTCAACAAAAATAATGTCATAAACATTGGTGTTTTTAAAAGGTATTTTAAGTAAATTTTTAGATAAACATATATGTTTTTTAAAACATATAGTTGTTAGAAACCACTTCAATTCAGCAATACAATACTGCAGTTGCTATGATCATTGAGAAATGGTTATTTGAAGAAGTGAATGCGTCAAAACCTTTATCACCATAATAAAGAAAAAAACCTTTAAAAAAACTTGTTTGTGATGGGCTGCTTTTGTTATTTTTTGTATGCCTTTTAATACATTTAATTTCAAAACATTTTATTTTATTTTATTTATTACATGATATTATTATTATTATTATTATTATTATTATTATTATTAT
>JAOYSI010000028.1:1555209-1567964 GCA_025775065.1 Hiodon alosoides | reverse complement strand
ATTTCAAAACATTTTATTTTATTTTATTTATTACATGATATTATTATTATTATTATTATTATTATTATTATTATTATTATTATTATTATTATACATTATTATACCATCTCTGTAGTAATCACAGAGTGTGCAATTATTATCACATTATTAATTAATTCATATGAGCAAGGGTATCTAAGAACATGTTCGGAATCATTGATTGGGAAATCCAGCATCTTAATTTTCCTTAGTCTTGCTTCTGTGTTTGTTGGTTCTCACCGGAAGTACGCAGATGCAAAACAATTGCCCTGGCTGGATTCAGCGGCGGCAGAGTTCAGCCCTGGAGTCACACGATCAGAAAGCTGTTCGCCCTAGGAAGAGGGTTCACGGAGCAGACGTATCCTCAGACCTTACCCTCCTGAATGTCTGGGAATATTTTGATGTTCGGGGCACCCAGCGGAGAGTAGCTGGGCAGCATACCCAAACACCGTGCCAACCCAGCCCTCAGACAGCATCTAAATTTGAACCAAGGTTGTGTTTTGACTTTGTCAAAGGCGTGGTTAGAAATAAATTAGACTGTTTCATGAAAATCAAATATGGAGGCGTTTGGAGTGTGCCTGGGCCAGAGAGAAAAAAAACAAACCAGGCTGCCCCTCTGATGTTCCAGGAAAAAGTGAATGTTTCAGGAAGCACCAGCTGTCCCCTACTGTCACTGGAACAATGGGGGTGCATGGAAATGTTGGGCTTAGCCCAGGTTTATTCCCTCAGCTAAGCAATAAATAGGCACGTAGGTGACTTACAGTCAACATAAAACAATTTATTCCAAATAAATGAAGAAAAAAAACGGAATAATGAAATAAAGGATGAACGTTGTCCACCAGTGCAAATGATCCTTAGAGGAGACAAAGACATTTTTAATGAAGTGGATCCAGTTGATATTAATTTCAGAGCTCCTGATTTGCGTGCGACTGTCTGTGAAAACCAAGGATTTTTTTTCTTCATTTCTCCAGGGATGGAAGACTGGGGAGAGCATAATTTGGGGCTGCAAATCTCTCCCATGATTCATATTAATCACAAAGTGTCTTTTTTTCTGGATTGTGGGGACTTATAATATTCTACTGGTCACTTAAAATAACAACTCCATTAGATCCCCAGTCACGATTCCTATTCCAAAACCTGGTTTCAACATGCTTGTTTACATATTACCACTAATTGGGTTGGAAAAATAACTCAAAGTGGTTGATATGCAAATGGTTCCCTTCAAGAAACAATTATGGGAATAGTCTGCCATGTGTAAAGAGGTTGATCATGTTTATTATTAAAATAAAATAATATTTCCTGTATCTGTATTGTACATGATTTTTTAAACATAGAATATTAACACAAAACTTAATAATAATAAACGGGATATGGATTTACCAGACTGATCACAGAAGCTCTCTCGGTCTGAGATTGAAATGTACATTTTCTCGGAGAACTCTTAAATCTCAAAAGCATAAAACTTTAAACATAGGACTAACAAATATTGGGTGAGATCCCTGAAAACAATATGACTTTATGGTTCCCTATTGGTTTAAGAATTTAATATGCGGAAAAATGACTGAGTTTATTAACAGAAGACGAAGAGAAATTAATATCAGACTGAAAGCGATAGTATAAATCCTTTTAGATGAGACTAACTGAAAGGACCACTCAAATAAAACCCAATTCCTGAGCAAACAGTCACGCGATATCCCAGACTCCAAAATGTAATTAATGTGTTATCTACGAGCACCAGATTTTGGTAATGGCATTTCAATTCATTATGCATTTAAATTAAATCAGTGAATAATAAACAATGTGCAAATTTCATCAACTACACTTCATTGAAACCAGGCACTTTGCCAAAACCCTGGACAAATGTAATTACAGCTGCAAAACTCTTACTGGAGGTAGGCTTTTAAATGCACTGCAGTCTTTACACTCTGAGGTTAGCAAAGACAACCATCTTTAGCTCTTTTAGCAACATTATTAGACAGGATAGGAAACACCTTGATTGGCCACATTTTTGAGAAGCATATTAGGAAGAGCTGGCATTAAGAGCTGCAGGCATTGAGGATAGCAGAGTCTGGAACCTAGAGCTCTCTGTTGGTCTCTGGGGTCAGGTCTGAGAAGATTCAGGGGTGGTGGGGTGCGCAGAATGGGAGTGTAGGGGCTGGGGTTCCAAAAGGGAAGAACGGCCTTGGGATGGAATGATTTGTAAAAGGATCCTGCCAAGCGTGACGAGTGAATGTGAATAGGGGAGTTCTGAATTGAAAATCCTCCCCACTGGACAGGGCTTGCCCAGGGGGAGGAGCTTCTTACTTCGATTTTGGGCTGGACAATTTGTTTGTTGATAGCACTACGGTATAATCCAAAACCTATAGCTGCTTTCTAGCCGTTTAATCCAATTCACATGTGCAAGAGGCAAATTTCTATTAGTGGTTTAGATTGAAAGGCACACGTCAATATGGAACTCACATCAATAAAAACGAGAGATAGGTGATTCGTTTGAGCAATTCTGGATGCCTGCCATCAAGCGGCACATTACCCATGACATCAGGGTCAGAGTGAAAGAAAGCGAGTGAGGTCATTCGGCCCCTGTTGTATGTGAACTCAGTGTCTGACTGCAATGACCACAAGTCGGCCTTTGGTGACAAGAAATTCCCCTGTCCTTACTGACAATGACTCTTAACGGCTGCTTCCTCTGCCCTCCCTGGGAAGCAGTTTTGGACGAGGGCTGGGTGAGATTCTGTTGAGAAGAAAGATAAGGGGAAACAGGGCTCCTTGCAGTGAGTAGGTGTCTGTGAGGGTGGGGGCTGGTGCCCCAGAGCGGATGTTACATAGAGTCACGCAGGAAAGCATTAGAAAGGAATGTTGCTTTCCTCCTCTCCTTCACTTCCTCTGATGTCATTCATGCATGTGTAGGGACTGGTGGATGTAAAATGACAAGTCTCACGTCCAACATTTCCTCTTTGGTTTTACTTTTGGTGTGAGAGAGAACAATTAAAACAATATATCTTGGAGAGATTGTCCACGACGCATGAATAATCTCTCCAAAAAAGCAGAGAGGATAACTAAATAAACACTGGATTTAGCTTCTCAATCAAAGGAGCAGCACAAAGTAATCTCTCATCCAAACAAATATGGAAGAATGGCTGTATATGCCAAAAAATAACCAAGTTGTTCATGTATAGCTGTTGATAAAATAGTAATAGTGATGACAACGACAGCACAGGATATATGATGAGTCATGTTGCTGGTGGTGGAGAACAGATTGAAATGAGATAAAAGTCAAGTTGGAATTATTGGAAACAGAGAAACCTTAAAAACAAATCGCCAAATACAAACACAGGCAATAGAGAGGAGGTCACAGGGACTTTCCGTGAAACAAAATTATCATTAAGCAAAAGACTGCTTGATTATTCATGTTACTGTGTTTCCTGTACATTGTGCTCCTTCCTTAACCACTTCCATTCATCATATATATGTAAGGTTTGTTTTTTTTTATTATTCTTTTTAAATCATCACTTTTCAATGATCACAATTATCATTTATCTATATTTCGCTGTGAAAAATATTGTTGTGAGTGTTGTGATGGGGGCAGTCGAATGGATGCAGTGGCACATTACAACCAAGGTTTACATCTCAATGCACAATATTACCCCATTCCCTTATGCCACACTGGTGTTAGCCGTGGGATATGCCTGCACAGCATGGACCTGCACAGCAAAAGACCTGACCTGGTAATTCTGACCCGGTGAAATTGCCTCTATTACCAGCTAGTGCCAATAGCAAGCAGTCATACCCAGGCACGGGGGGCAGTGATATTTGACCACCACTGTTACAGTATCTCCTGTACGTAATCGTGTTGTCATGCAGGACACACTAAAAAGAGAACGAAACCGCAGCATCATCCTCATAACAGCAGTGGATTGGAAAATGACTTTAACCACAGAACTTTTGGCTTCACCAAGCACAATTGGCGAAACAGTAATTGCACTTATCTTTATCTGAAGAGGCACCAGTGAATTGATATTTGTATCTATGTGTCCTTTTTTACGAGGTTACAGATAAAGACTTCTGTCAAGCTGGCAGATAACAGTAACTTTTAGAGACGGTGGAGGATAAATTAGTGACTGCTGAAGCACCAGCACCAGAATTCCAGGGAACGGATTGTCTTTTGAGCTCAGCTCTGAAAACAAAAGATAGCATTTATCTGGTTCCAGCAGAGTGACTGGGAGAAGGAAAGGTATTTTTGGAAAGGTGAAAATGGAATGTAAGATTTGCATACATGGGGATCCCCACCAGATGCTGTTTAGATTCTGGGAAATTGGGATAACAAAAAGCCCCTTAAAGGAAGGAAAAGCCTTCAGTGGTCCAGTTTATCCAAGTAAATGTGTCATTTGGCAATGTAAGAAGGATACGGGAAGGAGTGTGGATATAGCACCAACAAAATCTACTCAAGGATGTATGTTTTATGTGTGTGTGTGTGTGTGTGCGTGTGTGCGTGTGTGTGCGCATGTGTGTGCGTGTGTGTGTGCGTGTGTGTGCGTGTGTGTATGGTGTGAGTGTGTGTGTGTGTGTGTGTGTCCGTGCGTGTGTGTGTGTGCGTGTATGTGTCCGTGTGTGTGTGTATGTGTGTGAGTGTGTGTGTGTGTGTGTGTCCGTGTGTGTGCGTGTGTGCATGTGTGTGCGTGAGTGTGCGTGTGTGCGCGTGTGTGTGCGCGTGAGTGTGCGTGTGTGTGCGTGTGTGTGTGCGTGTGTGTGCGCGTGAGTGTGCGTGTGTGTGTGCGTGTGTGTGTGCGTGTGTGTGTGCGTTTGTGTGCGCGTGAGTGTGTGTGAGTGTGTGTGTGTGTGTGTGTGTGTGTGTGTCCATGTGTGTGTGTATGTGTGTGAGTGTGTGTGTGTGTGTGTCCGTGTGTGTGTGTGTGTGCGTGTGTGTGTGAGTGTGTGTGTGTGTGTGTGTGAGTCCGTGTGTGTGCATGTGCGTGTGCGTGTGCGTGTGCGTGTGCGTGTGCGTGTGTGAGTGCGTGCGTGTGTGTGTGTGCGTGTGTGTGTGAGAGAGAGAGAGAGAGACGGAAAGCAGAACAGGGGAAAGAGAGAGAGACCTTCCTTTAAGGACACAGTTCTCACTGACAAATAGACAAACACATAATGCATATAATCATTGTGCTTGTTCTATAATGTATAATAAGCACAATGATTATTCAAATTTCATAGTGCGGGTTGAACAACGGCTTTGAGTTCTTGCTGGTTTCCAGGGTACCTTTTAAAAAAAAAAAAACTACCGCCCGAGTGGCCAAAAAAATAAGAGCTATGGTTCATTCTTTAAATAACGCTGGGTAACAAATGTGGCTCAGAAGGTCTAGAGTTTCCCAGCATTGACCTTGATAGCTAGGGCTATAATTTCCAGGGAGAACCCAACAAGTTTTATGTGAGAGAACTTTGGGCATAAGTCGAATGAAATCTATAACCTTGTTTTACTGAAGGAGGCCATGTTGAGTAACCGTGGAGAATTATCCAGTATGTGATTACCTTTTTACCTGTAATAAATTTAAAGGCTTGTAACAAAGTCAAGAGGCTAGGCTATTGAATTTGCAAGTCTCAAATCAACAAATGATGAATCCATTAAGTTTACACCACTCACAAGTCTCGAATGATTACGAATGTTAGATTATCAGATCAAACGTTCAATGCCACATTCCAGACAGAAATAGCATAGACAATGCCACTTAGCAGACATTAGGCAGAGCTGCATTCAAAGTGGCGCTTGCAAAAAACGAAAAGAAGACGAGGTTCTACTTCACGCGTCCTCAGAGACTTGGAGAACACATGGGTGCCGGGATGGTGAACACATGGCAAAGAGCTGCACGACGTTACAGAAGCACGCCAATGCAAGAAACCTCCCCAAAACCCAGCTAAGCAAGGAAGCACCGAATTATTCAGGCTGATCAAACACCGGGCATACACTTACCTCAGTCTCACTTACGCTATGGGTTAAAACAATGAATCACACTACATCTACAAATGTCTCTCGTACCACTGGCACGAGCAATATAGAAGTGCATTTCACAATTATTAACTCTGGAGTGGCAGGGAAATCAAGAAGGGTCATTCAAGGATACAGTAAAGTTTATCATTACTCATCATATGAAGACACTCTCAGTGCAGTCTGGTCCTTCAGCTCCAAAAAAAAGAAGAAATAAACATACAAACTAAACATCTGAAAAAAAGGCTGATAGCAAGCTACTGTGTTCAGTTCTGTGGAAATTTTTAAGAAAAACACTACAGGAAGAATTTATTGATGAATAAAGGAATAAACAGAAGTTGCATGTATAGCGTCAGCACTAGGAAAGCTGGACAGAGGTCCTGAGAAAAGCCTTTAGATTCCAGGGTTTGAAAAATAATTGTTGGGCTTCCAGCTGCACTCCAGCTGTGTATCAGATAACAGGGGGGTTAAATCAAAGTTTGCAGGTCTCTCCCTTCCTGTTGCTAAATTCTTTATAAGTTATATTCCCCCGAGAAGCAGAAGTAGCAGATATTCTGACTGACAGCCTGCCTAGCATGCTGCTTTTCGTGGTGCTATTTCAAATGACAGTCAAAACATCGGAACTAGCGCCAGGCTACACGAATGCATATGAACTTTCAGCATGCATATATTTCCATCATATCTTTACATTTCTTTTCTTTCTCCTACTTGTTTGTGTCTACATCTGTAATCCTCTTACACTCCACAGAGACCATAAACACCAGAGGACGGTTTGCTGCTCCTGAAATCACGCATTACACTTCAACGCTGGCCCTGCCCACCATCCTGTCCGAGTGTCTGTGACGTGGGACAGTGTTGATTCAACACAGCAGTGTTAATCCCCTGTTGGAAGGTTAGTCTATGGTAGCCTCAACTGTCTCTTGGAGACCACCAGGGAACCGAAAGAACCGAGGGGCACAGTGAATATCTTTTAGAACATCGTCTGATATTTAATAATGCATCAAAGACGCGTTGCATTTTGGAAATACCAGTTCCTCAAAATCACACATTAGAAGAAAAGATAGATAACAATATTTGTTCAATGTTTTGAATTTGGCATGTTTTTACGTATCAAAGCTGTCTGGGGTGGGGAATTATGACCACCGCTACAGGACCGCACACTGCGTGTTCACAACAAACACAGAGCCGCCTAATCCTTGGTAAATCATTCTAGTCTCTGGAGACCCGTAGGAACCTTGTTGGTGTCGTTCTTGCTTTGTGTTTATCTCATTCCTCCGTAATAGACGAGAGCTTTTTGCCCTTGAGAGTGACGGAGAGTGGTAGAGAAAAGGCTACATTATGACACATGTCTGTGCACTCAGAATCATTTTAGTTAGTTCCAAAACTACGCGAGGGCCAATTTTGTTTGACGGTCGGTTCTATTGTTGGTAACTGTTTTTCTTAAAGTTCACATTGGTCAGCTCTCCCGAGGGGCTTGGTCGGTGAAGGCGCTCTCTCGAACCGCAGAGCGGATTGAGCTGGACGGGAGAGTCACGTTTGAATAACTCAAAGTGGCGGCAGCAATAGCTTTAATTCACACCTTTCTGTCCATTTTCCAGGGAAAAGGAGGATGTAGAAAGATTTATCGGTTTTTGGCAACTGGCTTCTAGCTTTTCTGAACTGCCAGGTCCTCTGTGGGGAATGTACTAAACCCTTATTCAAGAGCTAAAAAAAGAGAGGGCATTTTTACCTTTTGTAAGCAGTGATTGACAGCACGGACCAATTTATTTTTTGTCTTTATTGTTAATGTGCAGGTAGTATTTTTTCCAGCTGGAGTCCCAAGCAGTTATTGCACACCGGGACTAAATTGGTCTGGTATTTTCTCACCCAGGATAAAAAACAGTCCATGAGACCAACCAATCAAAGCGACATCTGAGAGAAAGACAGAATGACAAAACATCCACATAAGAACCACTGTTTTTTTAAATTGGGTTATGTTTATCAAAATAATTCCTATACAAATTTCTTTCAATCTTTTAAAACCCTTTGGAAAATCCGACTGGTGTCTACGTTTACAATAATGTTTACATTCAATGAGCGCAATGGTGATAGGAAAATTAATTGTTGGTGGGATTTTGTTTAGGCAAAAAGCCCTTTTATAAACACAGTCACAGTCACAGCAGGATGGGGAAATGAATCAGTAGGATCTAGGGACTCTGTCTCAACACACAGTTTTAGTGACTCATGATCATTTAGGATTCTGACCACTATGCCTAATGCCACTATGACCCTCATTCACCATCAATGGCCTCAAAAATGCGTTCACAATCGAGATTGGAAGAGGCCTATTTGCGTCCACATTTGTGGTTGAAAAGGAGGCATAAATAGCTACATACGGTACTGTGCAAAAGTCATAGGCACGATTCTGTAAAGCAAAGATGCTTTTAGTTTCTGAATAAATTCTATAAAGGGCAGTAAACAGTAAAAAAATTTGACGCGAGTACCCTTTGCCTGTAAAACTGCATCAATTCTCTTAGGTACATTGTCATGCAGTTTTTTAAAGACAGTCAGCTGGTAAAAGGTTCCAAGCATCTTTGAGAACTTTCCACAGTTCTTCTACATACTTTGGCTGTCTCGCTTGCTTCTGTCTTTCCTGGTAATGCCAGACAGCCTCGATGATGTTGAGATCAGGGCTCGGTGGAGGCCATACCAGAACTTCTTATTCTCCTTTCAGAAAATGATTTGATTGAAAATGTTTGGACATCTGAAAGTTACTTTTTTCCTACTGACACACTAATGCAGAAGACAGAAGTACACCAAAGACTACATTTATGTTAAAAAGCTAGGGTGCCTAAGACTTTTGCACAGTACGTAACGCACATAGGCCTTAATTCTCAAGCGTGAAAGCATCTTTGAGGCTGCCCTAGTGTACAGGTCTAAGTCTCTCTTTCCTCCTTGAACCACAGCATTGGTTTACAGCTGCCAGAGAAAGATAGGGCAGGGATGCAGAAAGGGAAGAGAAGTACCGCTTTTCACACCCGGTTTAGTCAGTAACTACAGACATTTCAGATAACAACCATCGATATAATTACATATATTATTATGTAGACAAGCACTGTTTAATGTAACTGTCTATGTTCAGTGGTGCATAAGAACAGCCAATGAGAGCAATGTCAAAAGGTTATGATTACTCTATCAACTATATCATTATCTCAACAAACATAAGACCCACACAGATTATGTAATGAATACCCCAACGATACCAGAAGGGCACCTGATAGGTCATCTCCTGGGACAGGAGGCGTGTAAATTTGTGCAGGGAGTACACAGAAGGAGTTCAAATCCCAAAGCCTGGAAGGTTACTTTCTGCAATGTCTGTTTACATAACTTGTGTGAACGGGGACAGGAACCTTAACATGACTGGGACAGGATTAAATAGACTTAGGCTGTGTTTTGCCAGTTACATAATATTGTATTTTGCATTGACACAGTAGAAACCAACCAATCATGACAGAGGAAGCGATAGAAATATGAATAAATTAAAAGACCAATGAAAACATAACTACAACTTGGCATTAAAACGAATAAAAAAACCCAAAACAATAAAAGGTCAACACAAAACAACCCCAGACTTAACAAGCCCAACACTGACAGTGCTAGCGCGTATTTATACAACAAGGTACACAACTGCCGTGGAAGAGACGGCGACTTGCAGAGAAAACAAGGAAGGAGAGCAGCGTTAGGACGGGGAGAAAAACAGGGAGATAGAGGCTCGGAGAGTTGCAGAGGGAGAGAGGAGGCCCGGCATGTCTTTGTGGGAAGCACAGAATGATCCGCAATTATCGCACAAAGGGAACTTATTCAGCACCCGTGGGTTCGAACACTGGGGCTTTGCATGCGTAATGAGTGCTAGCCTCTGAATGCTAAGAGGACCTGAGTGAAGCACTGCACAATTCTGAGGGGTGCACTCAGGAATTCTGGGTTGACAGAAAAAGCATCACATCGCATCCAGTGTTAGTGATTTATTTAAAATGTGCCCAAGCAAAGGGATGAATTATCTCATTCTAAATTACCTTATAAACGGCAACAGGTCTGCAACCATGTTTCTGTTCATTGGATGGTTAGTTTCAGTCACAGGTAAGTGACAACACTGGTTGGTAGCTGTCCTCTGAATAAGCCAGTGATACAGAATTCCTCAAATAACTCCCTTCCTGATGAAACTTAAATTGCAACATTGAAGGATTCAGAGGACACAGAGTTGGAGTCATTTCAAAGTCTTTCACCTCCCCATTTCCTTTTGTGCATTTTTGCTCTGTTAGAAGCAGATACACACATCAACACTTGCGGGTTAACCTTCAACTTCTGTACCTTGGGATTATCTTTAAAAAGAATGGCGTATACACCTCCCTTTGTTTATTGCGTTTACGAGAATTCGCTTCAACGATCAGGATATTTCTGGAGGTCTCATCCCAGCAGTCCCTTCCTCGCGTAAATAAAATCCATGTGTGCAATGTGTTAACAGAGCATGTGTGAGTGTGTCTTTGTGAAAAACTGGCATGGGCATGAGAGGAGACCATGGCGAATAATATGCAATTGTTAGAGCACGTTTTGGCAGACGGCGTAAACTACACACCATTGGAAATGACCGTTTGTGGGTCCAGTGGAGCAAGGAGCATAGGCAATGTGCTGCCAGACAGGGGAGGGATTTCTTATGGTCTGATGAGCCGTCCTTCACCGTGGCCCGCAAAAACATGGCAATGTGCACGTCTGCTGGTACCCAACGAGCAATACTGCCCCTGACTTCAGTGTCTGACTTCAACAGTAGATACTTATTTCTGATCCCAGCTCTTAATTCCAATAGAGACTTTGGCCATGATCAGTCAAAGGAAAGAATAAGTGGACTTCATTACGGGGGAAAAGGTGTGATATTCATGTAGAGGTCCTCCAGACAGGGGCGGACTGAAACACTCATTCAGGCCAGGAATTTGATTCCATCCCAGGCCACCCTGTTCACGCAAACCATGTCATCATGGCTGAACATGGGCACCCAACAACCTAAGTATCTGTCTGCTGGTGCTTTTCGTTTTATTCCATTCTCTGTATTCCAAAACTTCTCCACCTCTGATTATGGCAATCTATTGGACAATAAATTTCAATATCCATGGCAATCGACATGTTAGGATTACATTTCCCCCACTGCAGCTTCTCCAAACACATTTCAATACAGTGGAGGGCTGCTGAAGAAGTCAGAAATCCCAAACCTTGTTTGAGCAGAGGCAGGAAGCAAAGGTATCCCTGTTTCTTAAGGAAAGCCATCACAAGTGCTTTCTTCCAAAGAGCCTTCAACTTCAAACTTTCCTATGACCAAGGTAAGGGTCATTTTAAAAACCATTTGAATATTCCCATGAGCTGCATGGTTCACAGTAGCAACAACCTAACAAGGGAACAGAGACTTCCTCACTGTGGGCTGTGAGAGATTACATGCTAAGATCGGAGGATAGGCAACTAAGGGGAGCCTTCCTGCAATTAACTTATTTAAGTAATTTAATTATCCTGTTTGTTTGTGTTTAGGGGGGTCTTTGTAGCCATTCTCTGATTTAAGGCTAATTTTGAAACTGCTTCTATTAACTGCATAAACATGAACTGAGTAAAAGTGTCATTTTAAAAATAAAATACATTTTAAAACTCTCAACTGAGCTTAATTCCAGAATTCCCTCTGCATGTCACATAATTTTACAAATGTTTTTTATTTTTATTCCATGTATAATCCTGCCAGTGTACTCCAGAATGTTGGAAGTGGACCGTTCAGAGAATTATTGTAATTTATTTAGCAAATTCTCCATCATTCACTACCCTCCTTGCTCCATCCACCCGCATCATCTCCCGGGCCCAAGCTCCTCCCTCTCCCCGTTTCCACGGTTACCGTTGACAGCATGCGAAAGGGAAAGAGGAGACCAGGGCTGAGACGGGTTAACGGTGGTGACAGGAACTCCGCACAGCCGAACCAGATCACCCCCTTTGCTGCACGGTGAATTTGCCACTGGCTGACTGGACTCAAACAAAACTAGGGAAAAGGAACCTTTGAACAAAAGAAAGAACCCAGTCGAAGTTGGCTCTTTCCCCTGTTACCAATTGAATGCCCCCACAGTTGACGAAATAGCTCCCTTACATAATCTCTCACAAAAACAACAATCAGCTCTGTTAATTGGGACAGTATTTAAGTTTTGGAGAGTCACGTGTCCCGTAAGGTGAAGGCCATTTACCACTTTAAAGATGACTGGGCAGCACAATGCATTGCCTGTGTGTCAGCCACATTAAGTTCTCAAGAAAACGTGAATCTAGGTTATAGAGAGCTTACTCCTGCACTCGTGAGAATAGTGAGAATAGTGTCCAGTGAGAGCATCGGTAAACAATAAGTCTATTTGGAATCACGTGTGGTGATTCAGTGAGAAAAACAGTAAATTCATTTACACAAAAGTATTTCACAGATTTTCACAGCGTTTTAAGTAGTATTCCTAAATCTTCCAGCGATGTCATATCCTAAGCTTTGAGCTGGTTCATATGGAAAACACAAACTCTGAATCCCTTTCCTCCTTCCCCATCTATACATGGCCACACAAACGATAACAAGTGTGCAAGGAACAGGATTTCAGTCTTTCCTTCCTGCCCCTCTCTCTCTCTCTCTCTCTCTCTCTCTCTCTCTCTCTCTCGCTCACTCTCTCTCTCTCTCTCTCTCTCTCTCTCTCTCTCTCTCTCTCTCTCTCTCTCTCTCTCTCTCTCTCTCTCT
>JAOYSI010000028.1:1526114-1551610 GCA_025775065.1 Hiodon alosoides | reverse complement strand
TTGGGATGTTAGGGTTGCTACGGGGCCAAGGGCGGGCCATTCTTTAAAATTAAAATGTGCAATTAATACCTTCACAACCACTATATCACGATGTTCAATAGCCAAACCGTTAACATGGTCAATTTCAACACCTCATTTTTTTCTTGAATGAAACAAAGCACTTTAAGTGTTACTGTGAAGGATCGTTTTTTGTAGTTTTTTTTTTTTTTTTGAAAGTATTTGAAAGGCTCCCGGGTTTGTGTGCGTTTGTAAAAACCCAGGCATTTAATAAAGTAATAACTATAGTTTTCAGCTTCCCTAGCTCATAGTTGACGAGATCTTTACGAATGTTGACAAAATTGTCAGAACATGCACGGGTTACGAAGCTTTACGTCCATGAAGTGCAGGCGGGGCGGGTGAATCGATCGTCTTCAGTGAAATCGGCATATCTCTGACTGAAAACATTTTTACTGCAGTAGAGTAAGTCGTGCATGTTGTTCAATAATAAAAAATCTGGTCTGATCTGCAGGTTTCCTCTGATGCTTGTAACAAGCCTTTTAAAACCATTTTGTATACTGAAAGTTGTGTATAACCTCCCTCATTGGTGCTGAAAACAAGAGTGTAATTATAATGTGTTCCTTTTCCCATTCTTATTTTTCAGTTTATATCTATAGTTACTAGAGTTGTGCATTTTAATGCCATTATTTAAACACTGAGTATAAAATAAACACAACCTGTTTGAATGACATTGGCTTTATGAATACCAACCTTTTCCTTAAATGCATATGTCTTCCAGGCCTTGAAATTATTTTGTGCTGTACTTTTGGTTTTTAAAATGCAAGTATGCAATGCAATAGGAAGCTTCGATGTGTGAAGGGGTCACCAGGTCCAGATGCTACTGCAACGTCACTGGGGCTGGCCGTTACCCCTGCTGCTGCAACGTCACTGGGGCTGGCCGTTACCCCTGCTGCTGCTGCCGCCATCGCCATAGAATAAAATATGGCATTATTACAGAATCACGGTATTATTCTAGAGGGGAACTGTTAGAACAGGTTGGCTGGAATGTTTTCAGCCATTTTGCAAAACCATGGCAGTCCTCCAGTAAGGCTGAGGGCGGAAAGGAAAAACACCTCAGCCGTTTTAGAATATTATTTAATCACAATCCCTGCCAGTAAAGAATCACTGTTTTACATAAGTTACATGTTTTTCAGTTTCACAGGTTTATTATTTAAATTTTTTTATTTTAATCTTCAAACTTCCAGTTAGTTAATTCCCTCCCGTCTCAAGGAAACAAAACGAAAAGCAGATTGTATTATACAAAAATGCAAACCAATTTTCACACAGTGAATTCTTTTACAAAGAAAAACAATGGCATAATAACAGCTACATCCACATTGGAGAAAGATAATTCTAAACATTCCTTAATGGAGTATAATATAAAAACACTTTTTTTTTTTTCTCCTTGAAGTTAAACCTGTACCTTAATTTAAGCAATCTTTTAAGAGACATCTTGGGAGTAATCATCAAAAGAAATGATAATTCCCAAAAGTGAGGAATAAAATTAAAAACATTAAAAAGCAACGAGAAGAGCCCGATCTTCCTCTGATTCATCCAGAGAGTAAACAAGACGCAGGGAGAACAGACCAGAGCAGGGAGACCACTCCCAGTAGCACAAGCCCATCCATACACAACCTGAAAAACGGCCATTTCCTGACAGTTTCTGCAGTTACATGCGCCTTGCTGCAATTTGCTGAATCTTTTCCTTTTGCGTATCTTTTCCACCCCACCCCACTTCCTAAAATCGGTTGACTTCCTACAACCACATAGCGACCTCACCGATCTTACAGATGTTTAAAGAAAGACCCCCAACTACAAACACAAACTAATGGCAATCACAACATTTCCCATGTAAAGTCCTATATAGCAATCCTTGATTTTAAAAAAACCGACAAAAACCCCCAACATTGCTTCAATGTCAGGAGCAACACTGACATTCAACAATGATGCACTCGGTGTACTCTTAAAATTATCCAAATGTTTATTAACTGCAGAACTTTCTATGTGAGCCCCGTAATGAAAGAAACAGTGCCAGTCAGTGGAAGATATTCATTGCCACTCTGTATTGAAAACAACAGAAAGTTGAGTTGGTCAAAAATATTTGGATATTTGTATCACTGCCCTTAATTTTCCAGCTATAGCGTAACATTTTTGTAAACTTTTTAACATACTGCTGGGAAGTGTGTTGCTTTTCAATATGAATACATTTCTGTAAATCTTGAGAATGGAAAATGGTTCCACCATAGTTCCATAACCAAGTCAGTTATAACTAGTTACAGTAATTATAAACTAATTGGCTTAGTCATCCAAATATCAAAAATATTACCGTCGGGTTTACCCAATGCTTTTGTAAAAAAAAAACAAAAAAAACCCAACTATAACTAGTCTTCAGTTTTGCGTCGTCACTCAGCTACGAGTATCCAAGGTAAACGAGAAAGTGGGATTGTGGTCCTGGTGTAAGGTGAAATAATCCAACCAGCTCTTCCCCTCAAACCAGTTAAATAAGACGAAGAATCTCAACACAATCCAATGCTAAGCTAACACCTCACGTACAGGACAGACGCGTTCCTTCACACGTCTGGACAAGCAATTCGCGATAGCAGACACAAGAGGGTTACGTAAACAAATGTTACAAGTTCTGGCACTGAACTCCTTTGTCTCAGAAAGGATAAAGCGTCGCTGTGCTCTGCGTGGGAAACCAGACGCCAGAGGTCTTCGCAGCACTGATTCGTAGAGATCATTTAATATAAATGCTGACTCAAGAGCGAGTGGATTAGCAGTTGCACGTCAGTACTATATAAACACAAGAGTATGTACCCAAAAACATTAGTTAAAACATAGTCAAGAGCCTGCTGAAAGGCACATCAAACCCCGAAAGACTGATGCCAGATCGACACATATTACCCACAAAAAGGGCTGATGCTATACAAAGGGGAAATGAAACGGCTACTTGGAAATCTGAACTGGTAGATGTTTTCGGATATTCTTCTTGGGTCTAAAAAGCCACGAACTAAGGCATTAATTAACCATCACTGGCAAAAAAAAAGGTATATTATTTAAATTTTTTGGCCTCCTCTCTCAAACTGGCTACACTTAAACGTCAAGTCAGAAATCATACCGGTTCTTTCAAAACTTGACCGAGACGAACCCAAAACCTCTGCGTTGAGAAGGAAGAAAATCAGCCAGGGCACGAAGAAAGTGTTCAGCATCTGACATCTAATTTTGGCAAGTTACAAAGCAACATGGTTTCTAAATAAATTTTTTAAAACCACGCCAATTATGCGAACGCAACCCATTTTGTTCAATACAGGAGTTTATTCCGGTTCTATAAGTAACAGTTCTCACTGCATCAGTGCATTTCAGCAGGGCTCTCTTTTATCCAATCTTTACGATTGCTTAAATGTCAATAGCTCTTTCCCAAGCAATAAAGAACGACAAATATAACTGCAACAATCATAGTCAAAATGAATGCAGAATTACGCGTAGATTACGTCTTACAAAGAAGCAGCACCCAAAACTGGCGCTTCAAGATCGCAGACTGTCTCGAGAGACCAGAATACGTTGGCCTACAAAACAGTAACAAACACGTCAGGAAGAATCCACAGTGGGAATTCAATGTACTGAGAACGTACATTGGTTATAATGTCTTAATCCTCCGAGGGGAGTCAGCTGGTGTTAAAGCTGTCCGATAGACACAGGAGACACAAAGATGCAACGGGGGAGTGTTTCTGCACCCCTGCAGGAGACTGACCGAGGGGAAGACCGGCTCGTTTGTAGGTTAAGTTAATGCTACAAAAAGTACTGGGTCTTTTTTCTCTTTCTCCTCTTCCTGTTCTTGGCCAGACGGTTGTCGCAATCGCCGTGTCAACCCACATCCAGGAAGACGACGCTACGGCAGGGGTCCCGAAAAAAACCACCATCGCTACGCGAGTCACGTTGATACAGTAAACAGCGGCGCTCCAATTATAAACCAAGATAAATACAACAAATTCATAATTCTACATGACGAGAGAGCCGACTTCCTTATAACCTTCATCTGCACACTTGACCTTTACACAAAACCTGCTGAATTATTGCCCATCCCTTTTTAAATGACGTTTTGGAGCCCAGGCCACTGAAGCAGAAAGTGTTCAGACTAAACTGACTTTGTGAAGGAACGGGTGAAAGTCGCCCGGGCATAATCACGCTGAGAAGTTACTCAGAAGGATTCAGTGAAGTCAGGATTTGAACCCCGAACACCTGCTTTACCAGAATACACCCGATGACGACCGAATTCAGCTGTATTTAACAGGCTTTACCATCCAAGCTTATGTGCATAACACAGTTGTGGACTACGTACAATCTGGATTCTGTATCTTTTCTGAGAAGCACCCCCCCCCCCCCCCAGGATCAGTTTGTAAGGATGGATTCAGACTGAACTTAAAACACCCATTGTTTGTGACTTTAAAACAGCCAATTCCCTCCCAGCGGTGTGACTACATACGGAGCTGCAGCACTTGATGTCTAAAAGCTCTTGGCTTCGGTTTAAACACTTAAGACTCAGCAGCAGTCTCCGTTAACTCTCATTCATCCCTGGTGAAATTACACCTCAGGGTTCCAGCTCGGATCATCACAGTTTGAGGACCCGTTGCATAATTCCCACCTGAAATGTCTCCAAGTTACGAAGGAAACGAATGTGTTGTTGTGGTACTGAGCTTTTTACAAATGTGGGGCCCGTTCCAAAGATGGTTTAACGCCACAAAGATGTAAAGATCACGAACTCAGAGCATCTCCATAGGATAGCCATGGGGCAAGATATTAGCAGCAGGTTTGAATATTTAAATACATGCAGTCAATCTTATTCCAAATAAAATAACTCTCTTAAAAATAGCGGCAACGTTAAATGAGTGTATAGTTAAAACAGATTTTTTAAATCGGCAGAGTTAAAACAAGTCATTCAAATAATGGATAACATCTGTTACAAAAAAAGACATTCCTGTAGAAGTACTGCATTGAAGCAGGCTTAAGCCATGAACACAAAATTCCCCGTTTTGGAAGACAATACTTCTGTAAATTTACTAAGATCAGCGATATATGAAATCCTCGGCACTGCAGAATTCACTGGCCCATTGGGTTTGTAACACACCTCCTCAGACACCTCTGGAGAAACCGTAACTCTTACCCCAATGCAAACAGTGGACGTAAGAAGTTAAAATTAAGTCTACAGAGTCGACAAATTGATCCGAACATTCTGGGGGAGGCGAAGATCAAATAAAAAAAGCTGACACCTCCCTCTACCAGGACATTCAGGTCAACAAGAAAGAACAGAACCTGTGCAAAGGTGACGCGTTCTCCACAAATTTTCCTAAAGGCTCATTTAACAGCCCCGCCCTGCAGTCAGTTTTCTGCCTTTCAATAAAAGTAGGCGGTTTGTTTTTTCAGGACAGTGCCTGGTTTGATATACCCAGAACAATTCAAGAATATTTTGTTGAGTGCTCGGTACCCGTTAACGGCAATCAAACACCAATAAACGTGTTTGATTACTGATTCGCACACTAGATACACTTTAAATAAATAAATAGGAAAAACATTTTAAACTCACATTCCATAAAACAGAATGTGCAGCTATTTTTCTAGTTCTTTTTCTTCAAAACTGACCACAGACTGAGGTAGAATTAAAAAAAGAGTAAAGCGACATTGCACACATAACTATAATAATTTTGAATCTGGCGTTTTTCCCCAATGGTTGGTTTTTGTATTTCTATTTTCAACCCAAGAGCTGCGACCATCACAGCCAACTGATTGGTGAAGATTTAGTTTTAAATATATAAAAAAAAAACATTTACATTACTCTTTTGGAGCAAAAACACAAAACAAATAAAAGCAGGAGTTTGAATACCAAGCTATTATGTACAGTTTCTCCACCAGACTAGCCAATCCTCTCATAGACTAAATTTTAGTGGCTGATGTCTGCTACCATCTCCAGAGGTGCCGATTTCCTACACACTGATGGGCCACTGAACTGCAGGGAGCAGGCCGTACTCTACGCCAGGCCGGTGGGTATATATTGACGTCGCCTACAGACGAATGGATATCACTGTTGCCTATTTTCCTGATGGCACTTCCACACACCGTTCGAAAGTGAAGCACGATGGAATAATACCAATTCCTGAATCCGTTGTAGCCGCAGGGAGAGAGACTTCAACATGACAGGCTGCCCAGATACACTCAGGATCCCAGCTGAAACAAGACCTGGAGATGCATGAGCTTGGATTTTTATAGCATGTGAAGGACGCTTCTTGAATCAAATATATAACAGATTTAACATTGATTCAAACAACTGCTAACAGCTCTTAACCTCGGCCATCTAGTCACGGATCAGGGAGACACAAGAGTGTGCGTTAAAACACTTATTTGCTTCCGGGACAACCATTTTAACCAGAGGACAATGAGTCTTTCTACAATTAGGATAGGGAGCAATCAACAAGAAAAGTTGGTTAACATCCGATGCAAGGAGTTTTTTCCCCCAAATATCAGCTCATGGGAGGGGATTTAACAGCTCCTTTCTGTGGGACTGGTGCTTTATTTTCAATACCAAGACCTTACTAATGGGCGGGAAAGAACGCTCCCCATTACAATAAAAGGTCACCCGTTTGTTTTGTCAGAAGTAATGCTTTACCTTAGGGGCAGTTGGAGCAACAGCCTATTGAACTAGGGGATAAGGAAAATAGAACAGCAATGATTATTTTAACAAAAACAATAATAATTCCAGGGTTACATTCCTGCTGATTAAAAGGAACTATTTCAACGGCTAGTGATGGGTGCCACAATGCAAATTTGAGAATTAACAACCATGCTTGTCACAAAATGGCCCATAGTAGGGAACATAAACTTATGCATTGGGCCGTACTGTTGGTAAGGCAAAGCATTCCTGTCGTAAACAAGACCAACTGACTTGCCCTTTTCTGGTACATTGTAGGTACCGGGGACTGAAAAACTGAATCCTGTCAGAAACGCGCACACAACCAAGTCCAGTCCAAAAGAAACCATCCAAACAGATGAAAGCAAAATGAGGCTTAAAGCACTAAAGTTCAACAACCCCTCAGAAACGGGGCACAACATTTGTCCAATGAAAATACCCATCAAAAATCATGGCATTCCAAAGCTGAGCAGAACAAAATGAGAGACCAGTGTCCTTATTTTTATGGTCTATTCTCTGCAAACGGAATCCGGCTTAAGTACTAAAGGTGGGAATAAAAATCCGGTACCTAAGGCTTAGCAATCGCTATAATCATGTAAAAAGTTATTCTTTTTTCATTTTGGCTAGTTTTTAAATGCGTCAATTGGGGGACAAAACAAAAAACAAACAAAATTGAATACCCTGGTTTCCAAGGCAACGACGTTTTAAAAATTCATTCATAGAACAAAAAAGAAAATGACTCAAATCATGGCAGATACTGCTTCGTTCTAAATAAAATTAAGATGTTTTGCGAGTTCATGCGTGAACTTTAGTTTGTGTCTTAGGTACTGTGATCGCTTAAAATACTCAACCCACACAAAACAAAACAAAACAAAACAACTGAAATGGCGGCCTCAACAGTGCTAAAACCCCAGAATTTGATATGCTGCGTAATACACACCAACACTAACATCCTTGATTTTGAAGCGCCGTATCAGGGCTATGGCACTGTAATTACGCTGCCTCTCTCCCCAGCCCACCCCATGGGTAACGGTCCTGGCATGTATTTACTGAACGACGTGCTGCAAATTAACAGGAAAGGAACCACCGACTTCAATCATGCATCTATGTCACATTTATACACACGGGAAAAGTTTCTTTACCACCAATTCTGTGTTTCTAAATGATCAACAGAGATCTTTCCACAGGAAAAAAAATGAGATATATATATATATATGCGCTCGCTGTTAAGTCGATGGAATTCCCACTAGTAACTGCAGAGACTTTGAGGCAGAGTACAGCCAGGCGTGTCGTTATCAGAGTAAACACGAGTAAAGATAGAGTAACGCGCTGTGAACGCAGACCACGCTTTGTATTACGCAGAATATCCAATAACCCATACTTAGTGGGTTTTCACCTTTATATTATAGCCCTTAAGTTATGAATCTAACAGCCTGGAAACCTAAAACGGTCTCCCACGCTGAGAGGTAGGTAGAAGGTCAACCTTCCCCAGCCTCTGTGTTAAAATTTCATAAAGGCCTCCACGTTTAAGCCAATGTGGGTGGAGTAGATTAAAAGGAACAGATGTGGATCAGCCCCCCCCCCTCCACCCCGTCACATGCTCCTGGGCAAGGGTGACAGCGGTGGTAGTGACAGGTCTAGGAACAGGGGTGAACGACACCGTTCTTCTGCAAGTCTGAGCTGCCGGGCCCCGGGTCAGTGGACAAACCCAGCGCAGACGTCTTGCTGCCAAGAGCCAACATGCTGCCGCTGCCCACGCCGCTGCCCAGCAGACAGCTGGAGCCATCGGTCACCTCACTGCAGAAGCAGAGAGAGAGAGTCGTCATTTGTGTAATCACTCTTTAAGATTTTGTCACTTCCATTAAAGCAGTTGTTCTCAAAGTGTGGTCTGTGAAGGACTCCAAGTGGCCCGCCAGCTAATATGGGTTTATAACATATAGACAGTTGCGTACTAATGTAATACTATACAAACTTAATAACAAAGCAATTTCAACCGATAAATTGGTCCTCCACCTGAAAAACTTTTAGAACCTCCTGCCGCAAAGTACTAACTTCATTGATTTAAACGGCATGAACAATTAAGCGCTCTAACATTCAACGGGGGAAGTGGCACAGTCTATGACCTATACGATGTGCCCGCATTGATTCCCATCGATTAGCAATCAGCGCTAATACGCGGCGGGATTCACAAGGAATGGCCGTTAGCTAACTGTATCGGGACGACGTTCATAACCCTGGCAGTGTGTACCGTTCCCCTCACCCGAGGCTCAGGGAGCGCTCGTCCAGCTGCACCTTGTGGTCGGACTGCCCGTTCTCCGTGGACTTCAGCTTGTACTGGACGTCCCGGGGCAATTGGTTCTCCTGCCAAGAAACATCAAACAGATGCTTACTATGAGTAACGAGATCCTCTCAATTCAGAGCTGAAAACTATTTCTGGATCAATAAAGCACTTACAATTGGTGATTGTGATAAAAAAAACTTAAAAAAAACAAACAAATAATGAAAAACAGCACATAGAACATTGGATTAATCTATAAATACTCATGGGGAATAAATAAAATCCATTAAGTATCCTGAGGGTCTTTACAACATACTTTAGTCAATGACTTGCATTACATTGGATAATTTATCTCAAATAAAAATCATTACCGAATGTAAAATTATTACATGCCAAGATGTGAAAACAATTTGGATAGCACCTCTATGGTAAGGGTGATTTTTCTGAAATATCACTGAAACGTTCTCCATCAGTCCCTAATCCCACTGTTATCCTCCTCACTCACTAGCTCCACTTCGTCCTTCACCTCCCTCCACCCTCAAACTGAATCAACGTCCCTCTCCTCCACCCTCAAACTGAATCAACGTCCCCGTCCCTCTCCTCCACTCACACCGATTTAACGTCCCCGTCCCTCTCCTCCACACTCACACTGATTTAACGTCCCCGTCCCTCTCCTCCACACTCACACTGATTTAACGCCCCCGTCCATCCCCTCCACACTCACACTGATTTAACGTCCCTCTCCTCCACACTCACACTGATTTAACGTCCCCGTCCCTCCCCTCCACACTCACACTGATTTAACGTCCCCGTCCCTCTCCTCCACTCACACTGATTTAACGTCCTCGTCTCTCCCCTCCACACTCACCAGGACTATCTCCCGGGTTCTCTTGCCGATTTCCCTCTCCACGTGGTGCAGCTCCAGGCTGAGCTGCTCGCTGGAGACGCCCACTGCCGACCACTTCCCAGGCCCTGGCGGGGGAGCCAGCGCGCCGGCCTCCTTCGCAAGTAACAGGTTGTTGCTGGAAGCCTGGGTCAGGGAGAGGCAATGAGACCAAGCACAGGGCCTTTGTGTGGGCCAAACAGGGGGTGGATTATCTGGCTTTGACCGGGACGGATACAGCGGTTCAGCGTTTATTCAGCACTGGCTGTGTGCGTTTGGCTGCCGGCGCTAACCTCCATGCCACGGATCTGGGTCTGTTGGTCGATCTCCTGGTTGACCTGCTGAAGTTCTCTCTTCAGCTGCTCTCTGTCTGGTGAAGGCATGGGCAGCCTGAGGGGACGGCAGAGTTCAAGAGACATCACAACGGGGGTTTGAAAATATCTACAGAAATATCTACAGCGCTGGAAGGGGCGACAGATACGCCAACACACCTGTCACTGATGTGTCCCTGAGGAGGAGTCACGTTCTGGTGCAACAGATAACCCTCACCCCAGCCTCCATGATTCCCGTAAGAGTACAGAGCTGTAGTTTGGGAGGGGGGGGGGACGACAAGCAGATCATGTGACTTTACTGCGTGAGAAATGGTACCACGGCAACAGGCAGGTAGAGGCACACATTCTCCCAAGCTCAGACTTTCCCCACACAAAACCAGCACTACCTGCGTTTGGGACGTGCTTGCCGGAGGCCATGCCCTGGACAGGCCCGGCGGTCTGGTAGCCCATCTTGGAGGTGCGGGAGATGGCACCGAAGCGGGACACGGTGGGCTGCGGCCCAAAGGGAATGATGGGGTCATCGTCTTTGGCCTCGGCAGAGCGGCGCGACGCGTCCAGGGGCGGCTCCCTCAGGCCTTGGCCGTCTACATTCTAGGCGCGGATCAGGAACAGGAAACACTTCTTTAGAAACGAGGACCCGCTCACCTGACCGCCACGCAGCTAAAGGATGCAACCAGCCAATCCCCCGGACTACCGTGCGCTGTAGGATCCGCTAAGGTTACAGCGGATCGCCTAGATTAAACTCTAATCCAACAGTGCTGAAGTTTGTGTTGCATGGTTCATAAATCAATACAACCTGCAAGCTTCACTTCAGTTCTGTACCAATCCCGCAACATTCTCACAAACAAATACCAGCTGAAATTAATTCTGCATAAATACGCAACAACGTTGTTGTAAAACATACAACACAAAGCCATATGGAAAGAACAACCAACTCATTTAAGCGATTTTAATCCCTGAATACTCCGGTATGTAAATTTAAATACATTTTGATAAACAAAATTTTATCTCAAATACAGGGTCATTTTGAAAGTTCACCTCACTGCAATAAGTGCATTCTGGTCAGCCAGTCAGGACAGAAAAAAAAAAACTGAAACCCGAAAACAATCAATCATTTTTGCTCAAGGGAAATGCTTTAGTTATTATTTACAATAAAACAAACCCTTACCCGTCTCATCTCCAGGCCTATTATTTTTTGGGCAATCTCTCTTTTTTAAATTAACATCGAGCAATGAAAACGCTTGCAGAATACATGGTTTTACAATTGGACATATATTCGCAGTAGACACAAGGTGGCACAATATCCCCATTTAATCCACCATCTACTCAAGATCAGTTCACCAGCCCTTTGATCCACTGCAAATCTCAGCAGAAGAGGTTGAACTTCTGAAACGCTAAACGCTAATTATCTCTAGTGTCTGTAGAGATGCCACGCACCATCATCTCCATGGCACCGGGTGCCATGACGTCTTTGGGCTTGACGTCCTTTGTGCCAATGTAAGAGCCAATGGTGTCACATAACCAGGGGGAGAACTGGCCGGTGTAGTCTTCGCGACACTTCCCCAATACCTGGTCCGATTTCTCCTCCAGGTACTGTGGACACACGCACACACAAAAACAAAAACAAAGAATGAAACGTAATCCTTCAGCTCTGGTCTCCATTTGGGCTTTTTCTTCCCCCCACAAAATGCAATCAGAAATGCACAAACTTTTTACACACAATTCAGTACTGCCACGCAAAACCCATGTAAAATTAAAAATCGTTACACAAAATAACCAATAAATGCCATTTGAAGAACGTTTTAAATGGTAATAAAAGTAAACTGGTGCTTGAAAGCGGAATTTCAGACAATTGTCTCTGATCCTAAGAAGAAGAGAATCCCGCGAGGGGCCCACAGTGGCACAGGACAGGACTGACTCACCTCCGGAGGGTAGTCGGTCGGGAAGGGATGGGGCAGCGTGGGCGAGGGGGCAAAGGGCGGGGGAGAGATCACCTTCCTCTCCTCCAGCTGGGCCATTATCTCCTTGCGTCTCCGGTGAAGGTAGTCAAGGCTGTGCTGGGATCGACTGTAGGGATCCTACAGAGAGTAAACGTGCAGAGGAACAGAGAAAAAGACCTCAAAAGACGTAAATAAGTTTCTGAACAGTTTAAAGACTCAAAAAAGAATTCTCAATGTAGGCCGGTCCTGTGCTTCAGAAACTTCAGAGTTCCTGACAATGGCTTCCGCAGCGTAAAACGGCTTTTAGTGCACTGACTAAGCTTGTAAAGAATCTTTTTTTAGCTATCCCGTTGGGCTTGTTCACCGCTCAAGAAACTGACAACACAGAAAAGGTCATGCCCAAAAAGGTAAGCGGAAACAAATGAGACCAACGGAGTTCATTCCAGTTAACAGGCTTTAAAAAAAAAAAACCCCCGCCACACCCATTCTGTGGCCTGATTTCACTCAGATTTCTTTAACTAGTGATGCAACAAATTTTGCAACCATGTTAGCCTCAGAAGTGCCATCTCGTACACCAAAATGAGGAACTGGGAACTATCAAACACAGAAAAATCAACCCCAGGGTGACACCAGTCATATTCCTGTGGTTCTGGAACATGAGAGGCAGACTTGGGAGAAAACATTGCATCATTTAAAACATTACAGTTAAAACAGGTTTCCCATCTCAGTGAAAACACCACAAAAAAGCAAGTTTCCTGGCAAAAATGTGTTTATGGGCAAAACACTTCCGAAAAATGAAATAAGGTGCCACCAGAATACAACTCTTTTTTAAAACTATCGAGCAATCTGGTTTGCTGTACACTAGGTAAATGACCCGTTGTAGAAATGAACTGTTCTGCCAAATTTGTGTCTGGAAAGTAAACACAAAAAAGGAGAAAGCTGAGAATAATTTATAGTGATCAGATTCACAGATCACTAGAAAGGAAAAATAACCACTAGCTGTCACGGAGTTCCGTAGACGGTGTACGAATCCAGTAACAGTAAACTCCTTGTCAGCTAAACGTTGGCGCCGGCAGGAAAAATAACCACTAGCTGTCACGGAGTACCGTAGACGGTGTAGGAATCCACCAACAGTAAACTCCTTGTCAGCTAAGCGTGGGACCCACTCTCTTCCGTTTAAAACACAAACTGACAGTAACACTAAACAATGAGACGAAAGGGGGAGTTTTACACACCCTGATGTAGGACCTCATCTGGCTGGGGTGAGGTCCGGCAGGACAGAAGCCTTCTGGGGGGTAGCGGTCCCGCGAGGAGTCCGGGTGGTACTGGGACCCCGGAGGCGGGGGCTGCGGGGGCACCTCGACGGGCACGGGGCTCATCCTCACCAGGTCGTCCCGCGAGGGGAAGGGCTGGGGAGGCGTGTTCCCGCCGTAGGGGGCGTGGCGCCGCCCGTCGTAGTGAGGGGGGAACACATGCTGTGTCATGGGAGAGGACTGGTGTGCTGAGAGGGCGGAGGAGTACTGGCGCTCCGGGGCGTAGCCAGGGTAGGGGTCCTGGTAGGGGGGCACGCCGGACTCGCTGGCAGGCGGAGGGTTTCGGACGTAGCGCGGCTGGACGTAGTGCGGGGGCTGATAGCTATAAACATTACCTGCATGCAGGAACAAAGACGTCAGTACGACATTAAAACAGACAAACTGGATGCAATGCCAGTTTCACCTCTACTGCTGCAAAGACAGATGGAGGAACATGTTTTCCGCAAAATCTACAATAGATAAAATACATTTAAAATTTTCACTTTTTGCACTACAAGAAAAAAATCCTGATCCTGTGTCCTCCCCCCGCTTGATCCTGGGGAGGACACAAAGCCAGGGGCTTATTTAGCCAGTCCCTCTCACCTGTGGGATACTGGGAGGGCTCATACTGGGACGCAGGGGCGGAAGCCCGGTGCTCGGGGTAGAACATTTCCGGTGGCTGCTGGGGGTACGCCGGAGGCCCCTTGGGCACCATGGGTATCTGCTTGGGCATCAGGAGATGCTCCGCATGGGTGGGGTGAGACATGATGGGGTGGGACTTCCCAGAGTCCAGACTGGAAAGAGACCCAAATAAAAAAAGCTGCGTGTTTAAGGACAGGGATAGGGTTCTGTGGTTTAGATTTGAGCCGTTTAATACTGTGAGGGGGCAAATGCTGATGGAGTAGGGGTGAAGCGGGCCCGGGTTAATACGGGGGGGTGGGGACTCACGAATCCGGAGGCGATCCTGGGGCGCTCAGGCTCACAGCCTCCATCTTGCCGGGCTTGCGGCCCGATTCGAAGGCAGAATCGGTCCCGCGGGAGATGAGCTGCGTCAGACCAGAGCCAGCCGTTAAGATGCCGTTGGTGAGGGGGCAGGGCTTGTGAGCCACCAAGCCCTCCAGGCCCCCCCTGTCCTCAGACAGCAGGCCCACCTCGTTCAGCTGGGTGAGGGACTGGCTGAGAGGCCGGCGGGCGGCCAGCCGCTTGTTTACCTTACGGTACCTGCGGGAGAAGATCGGGGAGACGGCGTGTAGTGACGCAGACAGGGAACGCCATCATCGTCTGGCCGACCGACGGCTGGATACTCACTTCTCCAGCTCCTCCTGCGAGTGGGCGAAGGTGCAGCTGGCCCCCCGAGGACAGCCCCCTTTCTGCTTCATGTCCCGGCACATGTACGTCTTGTACTTGCTGTGTTGGGGCGGCTGCGGCGCGGACGGAGGCGAGAAAAGGGGCGCGGTCAGACACAAGCGCCGGCACAGCCAGTTAGGACCCGTCCATGAGACGGCGAGGCCCGCTCACCTGCTGCTGATCGGTTCCCTTCTTGCTGTGGTTCTGAATGAAGTCCACCAAGCCGTGGACCACCGTCTTCACCGCCACCAGCCCCATTTCGAGCTGCTCCCATGTGGGTGGAGGCGCATCTGTGACAGGCAGATAGTACTCAGTACCACCAAATTCTCAGTTTCACTTTCAATACCATCCCAGCATGACGGAATTACAGTGTTGAGTCCTCCTTGATAAGGAACCTACCACTATTTCCAGGTTGAGAGCATCATTATGATATTATGAAGCGGATTATGGATGTTTATGGACGGAGGTAAGGACAGTCTGACGGAGATTGCCTGACCTGGGCTGGGGTCGATGTTGGCCAACAGCTCCAGGTGAGGTCTCAGTCGGTTGAGGTTGGCCGGGTCGCCGGTCCTCTGAAGGGCGATGGTCAGCTCCTGCACGCTCTGTGCGAAGGACGCTGGCGTCTGCAACTGAACCCAGCGGAACCCGCCCATTTAAAAACACGCCGTGTTTCGCTGTCTGAACCAAGAACTTTTCACTCAAGGTGCCGTGAAACAGTATTCCCTTTTTTCTTTCTTTTTGCCAACCAGGAAGACTCACATTTTTTTGGGAGGGAAAAGAGCTTTCCAGTAAAAGTTCGAGCTTGCCTTTAGAACCATCCCACATGTTCTGGCACTGATGCCGAAAATCTTCACAGACTTTTAGGGGCGGATAATAGCTTATGAATGAAAGAAGTCCAACAGCTAACCATTAAAATCCACTAAACGTTTTTACACTAGGACCATTGTCTGAGCCAATTCCGCATCCCGTTATACGCATGGATGTCTCATGGAAGGCACATCACGAACATGGTGAAAACCATCAGTTAACCGTTAGCACGTCAGCTTTCTTCTCTTCCTCTGAACAATCGTATGATAACAGATGTCGGAGCTTAAAGCTACTTGTTTTTTTTAATGCTTAGCACTGGCAGCAGAACTGTTACAAACAAGCAGTTTTCATTGCCCCAGATGCAAGTGAAAAGTCTGGAGAAACACAGGTCCCTTCCCCTCTCACCTTGTCGATGATGGACTGCATGTGGGACTTGTGGGACTGGTCCCCGTACAGCAGGGAGGACCATTGGTCCGGGGCGATGCGCAGTCCGCCCTCCATGGCGATCTGCACGATCTGGGAGTCGTGCTCGCGCCGGAGCGCCTCGTACGTGCGGAACTCCTCCTTCAGCTGCATCAGGGAGGAGTCCTCGTCCCGCTTGGTCACCTGGGTGCGGGAGGCGGGCACGCCGTGACTCAGCGGCTCGGACCGAGAAACGAGAAGGGCTGTCCTCCAACCTCGACCGCACGGCATCGGAACGATCGACACAATTAGCCACAGCGTTCCTTGCATTCCCTTTCGGTTTATCCACATTTAAGGCACGCCCAAAAATCGCGTCCACCTGCCAACCATAGCTACACACGAGAGGTGGCCTGTACCTTAAAGCAAGAGGCCCGGTACAGAAGCTGTACCACGTGTCCGATGCTGGTTTTGGAGGCTTGTGGGAAACGGGGCTCCAGCCTCTGAACCACAAACAGCACCAGGACCTTGCGGGACAGGGCCGAGCCGTCCTCCAGAGCCAGCAGAACCAGCTTCAGGGCCTCCTCCTGCATCGCTGCAGAAGAAAAGCGCAACGTTGCCTTTCTCGAATTTCCAAGAGTACCGACGTCCACGAAAGAGGCTGGCGTCCGTAGCAACGACGGGCGGATGAGCGGTATGGAAACCGTCATCCTGAACAAACCTACCGGGGCCCAGGAACTGGCAGCCACGGGCACGCACCGCAGCCCACAGGTTTGAGGAGAGCTGCTGAGGGTTCTGGTGCTGCAGGATGAGCTCGGTCACCGTCCGCTCGCCGAGGGATCGGGCCGCCCGCATGGATCGGACCCGCCCCTCCTCCTCCACCAGCTGACAGTGCACCAGGGTGACCAGCTTGCGCTGCATGGGCCGGCTCAGCATGCTCTGGGCGGCGCCGTTCAGGCCCATTCCTGGGAAGGGGCGAGGAGATGAAGAGGCCGCGCACGACTCAGAGGCAGACGTGTGCAGAGCAGTGCCCGCGGGTGGCGGGTGGGCGGGCGCCTGTCCGTTTCCTGGTACACGCTCACCTGTTCCCAGGGCAGCCTTACCTCTGGTGCTGCTGAGGGGTTTGAGGTAGAGCGCCAGCTCCTCCACACACTTCCGAGCCTCGTCATAGTGCTTGGTGTCTTCCGCACCGCTCAGCAAAGTAACCGGCTGCTGTTTGGGCACCTGTACAAGGAAAAAAGGGAATAAAATTATTATATCATGTAGAAATGAACAACTAAAGAAGGCCAACCCCACCCCACTCCCCCAAACGGAGGAAATTCCACTCTGGGTCTTTGCCATCACTCTGGAAACTTAAAACAAACAGGGTGCTCCACAATGTACCACAACTGCTCGTCTGGAATCCAACACAACCGGAATGACAACAATCCCTTTCAGAACACTAAACACGCAGTTTCACAACGCGTCCTTCCCATCCAAGAAACCAGGGCATTCAGTCAAATACTCGTCCTATTGCATTGGTTATGGAATCTCATCGCTTGCGTTCGCGTGACAGCTCTTTTAAAAACTTTTCTAGGGTCTTAAAGGTATCAAATAACGGTAATTGGTAAATTACCCCCCCCCCCCGCCTTACCTGTCCGCCCACCAGCTGCAGCAGGGCGGAGTTGACGGGCAGCTGCTCGATGTCGGTGTTGATGGCGGTCTGGTCGAACGGGCAGGCCTTGCGGTGCAGTTTGTTCAGGCACATCTTGCAAACCGTATGGCCACAGCCCAGACTGATGGGCTTGCGGATGGTGTCCTCGAAGGTTTGGGTGCAGATCGGACACAACAGAAATTCTGTCCATTGTGGAGCTTGTACAGGCATTGCAACGGATGGAACCTACATATAAATGTGTTTCTTTTTCTTTTTTGGGTGTGTGCTTCTGTTTGTTTCTTTAAAAACAAGGGTCAAATCCAATAGATTCCACTGGAATCAAAAAAAAACATCTTCCAAACGTCAATACTCTTGAATATATTCTGACATTGGGAGACATTCATCACATAGTGTGAAATAGGAAACCTGTAGAACGAGAGAGAAACGAGCATAGATCAATACCCCCTGTTCTGGATTACACCAAAGTCAACACAACGTGTCCTTAAGAGGCGGAGACCTGAAACCAGCAGCGAACACATAAATAATCGGTCCATCAAGAAAGCCAACCAAAGAACAAACAAGTGGATGCGTTGCAACCTTGTTTAAAACGCTGGTTAGCCCACAAGGGCCTCTGCAACGATAACTCCTTGATTAAAAGTCCAGAAGAAATCTAATTAATCGCTCATTTACAAACAAACAAAGTCAACCTGTTAGAATTTCAGAGGGCATTTAGCCTTTTTATAAGGGCATTAAGTCGGGTAAAAATACTGGATAGTCACATCACCCATTAAACACAGCTGCATAAATAATCGTCGGAAAACATGCCGTAATTGTTCCGCCTCGATTCACCCCGCAAGTCAGAAGGCGTTTTTGTAAACCCGTTTAGACAACACTCAGTATGTTATTCCATTGCTAGAAGATCTATTACTTGAATACTCTAGTGCCTGCTGTTAAAAAAAAATTAAAGGATTTCAATTAAGGAAGGCAGCAGCACCAAAGCAGGCAAACCAAAAGATGCCACAGGAAGGTCTGTGTCCATGCTGAAATATCGGAGCAGGAACAACCACTCTCAGGGCAGAGGGGATACCCTAGAGCATGGGGGCCAACACATGCAGACGCGGCGACGCAGACACAGTAACGCCCATAAACCGTAACAGGGCCTGCCTGACATTAAACTGCCGGTATCTTTCCAGATTCTCAATCGTAAAAACGTTTATTTGATTTTTTACTTGATTTTTGAAGTAATGTTCACAGCTGCCTTTTAAATAATTAACCACATTTAATAAAGGGATCCCATCCGTTCGAGTAAAAAAAATGCTTACATATACACAGTGTAGACAAGTTTTTAAAAAATACAGTGTGGCAGTAATCATGAACCCATCGCAGTGACCTATTTGAATGTTCTAGAATTCAATATAGTGTACAGATAGAAATGATCAGTGAAATAACGAAGAACTAGATGTTCCAGGGTTATATATATCTGAATGCTAATTAAGCTATCGACCTGGAGTTCCTACCAATTCTGGAACATCATTTTTTCCCCCCAAACAATTCTGAAACATCAGATTTACCAACTGTGTCTACCTCCTGCCAGCCCTTTAAAAACCATAAGGACATCAGGTCCAGATAAGAATCACCCAGTATTTGTATCTGTATCTGAGTCACAATAACCAGCAGTATACAGAAAAATCAAGAATATTAATCAATCTACTTTCTCTGTGTTTGCTTTATTAAAACCGTGAAACCAAAATGTTCTGCCTCGCACACTGACAAAAACTGACATTGCGGAACAACTGTAATTGTTGCAAAATATCAGCTAGTCCTTTCCACCGCAATAAAAAAAAATGACAAAACTGTCACCACCTCTTCACATTGTTTATCTGGATAGATCAGGGCATGTTCTAGTCTATCCATCATCTAGTAAACAGCACATATTATTATTATTATTATTATTTTAAATGTGCAGATTACAAAGCAAGTTTCCCACCACATTAGGAAAACCCCTACACTAGACGGTGATTGACGTTTTTGTTTAATTTAGTTAAATTGTGTAATTAAAATGTAATTACATATGTGCCAGAAATTTTTGCATTGAGGATTTCAATGCGTTTCAATAATTACGTCAGAAGTATACTGACAGCAAACTTTTTCCAAGTGCCAAATCATGATTTAATTTGTATACGACAATATACGAGATCAAAATGGTGATTACAGAACGGACAGTGTCAAATAAAAACGATTTATTTCTGCAGTCTACACCTTTGTCAGTTCTGTGTAGTACAAAACAAAAACATGATATTATAACTATATTAGGGAGTACAGCACTATCACAGCAGTTTTACTGAATTCAGTCATACGAAGATTCACTGTAAGTGAATCACGTAAGTAGCTTTTAAAAAAATTGACCTTTCGTTGCATCTTCTGCACGATTGTGAGGTTTATCATTGATCTAGTTGGGCCGCAATTTAACATTGTGTATTTACAGCAAGATATGACCTAACTGGCTACTTATTCATAAACTGGTGTAACCTCGTTAGCAAGCTAGTTCATTGTGTATTGCTAACCACGTTGTTGAATTACTAGAGAAAGCTTTAAATTGTTAACAACGATTGGGTAATAACGTGCGTGCATAATTTCACTAAAAATTTACATTGACGTTAGCTGCCATCGCAGGGACCCATGCCGATTCGCAGCTATCAAAACCAAAGGCTAACAAATAATAAAAACGTACATTTTTCCATTGAATCAATAAATCTGAATGCGGCTTGTATTACTACCGAATACAGACCAGCATTTGTATACTACGTAGCGACCATAAACAGGCTGATGATTCAATGTCGACCGAACTGCAAACATAGCTAGATTCAATACGCCCAGGGAACAAAATAAAGCCTGAGGCCTACTAAACAAAGTGGACAAAGGGAAGGCTCGTTCTTTAACGTTAAGCGCCACTGGGACTGAACACTTCTCGTGGCCGTTGTAAAAACACACTTATAGACACACTTCCAATACGTATGTTTATTATTGCATTTTGTTTCCGTTAGCGAGAACTGTCATTTTGTTTTCTAGCCATGTATAGGCCAAGCGGCCACTCTCACCAATTGTACGGGTGACACATCGCTACGTTGATATAAAAAAATATAAAACAATACACATCAACATAAAACAAGCAAAATAAAACAGTAGGGTAACAGTATCTGGACGATAATTATATATTTTTAAGAACAACAAATCTACATCTGGACGAATTTAGCATTTCTTGATTTTGGTGACTAACTTGCTCGATTTATTATTGATCCGGAAAAGAATAGGTTGCTTCCTGTAAGTGCATGCACACTAACGAATAATTGCGAATTAGTTGATTAATTAACACTTTAATTAAATCGAATAAAATGTGTAATTTAGTTTGATGTCAACGCTGATACTGAAGTTCCCAACTATGAAATCTAAGGATGACATAACTTGCCACTCCTGGCCATTGCTGACTCCTTACTTAACCTCAACATATCACAAAGAAGACATTTTAGAAAAGAATTGGTTAAAATACATAAATAGTATACAAATATTACACAATAGGCTAATTAGTTAGCCACGGAGAGTATCATTGCTAGCGTCTCTATTGTTCCCTGCAAACTATCGTGCAGGAAAATACACGCAGAGATGGGAACGCTAGTTCCAGAAAAAAAACAATCACTGGCTAGCTAGCGGGAGATTTCATAATTAAAATATTCAGTACACAATATTGGTTCATCAAGCCAAAAAAAAAACGTAATAATAACAACCAGCATACTTACAATCGGAGATTGAGCTTGTTTTCATCTTCAGCTGGTTTTAGTCAAATGTATTCTTCTTTCGGTCGCCATGTCGACCATGTCGCGGCAGCCGAAGTTCTGAAGGAGGGGATTACAACTGACACACATATACAAGTCAAACAAGGAAACGCTACCAAGTCTACATTAGGGAAGTACCCCTTGTGGGAAAATTGCGTTACTGCATGGCGCAGGGCTGACGTTAATACACGGGGAAATATGGTTTGGGGTTAATAATAATAATAAAGAATTATTTAATATCCAGTCCAAGCCCAGGCATGAAGCCGAATGAGAATCTGGGGGGATATAGCATACAGTCAAAGCATACGAAGCCATTTTAGGCGACCAGCTTCAAACATTGTTTCAAACAATCCCAAGAAGAAGCTAAACAAATTGAATGGGGGTTTCATAACCATCAGGATTAAGTCAAACACCTTCCATGGCTTCTCCGAACACCAGACCTAGACATGATTAAAGTTTTATGGAGCAGAACCGAGAGTGTTGCATAGATATAGATTTAGATTTAGATTGATAACAAACTGATCAAGAAGGCCAGCTCTGTGCTGGGGTCTAACCTTGGTACCCTGGAGGAGGTGGCAGAGGCAAGGGCACTGTCCAAACTGCGGGCCATTATGGACAATGCCTCCCACCCCCTCCATGACATGGTGGAGGAAAAGCAGAGCACCATTGGCGCTAGACTGATCACCCCACAATGTCGGAAGGAACGCTATCGGAAGTCCTTCCTGCCATCAGCCATCAGACTTCACAGAAAATCTATTACCTGCTCTGCACTCTGTTTTTGCAGGGTTTTTTTTTAATTAATTTTTTTCCATTTCTACCTAACCATGGTCCGGTATTTATTTAATACTTGTTGTTACGTGATTTATTTATTTTATGTTTTTTGTGTAATTTTGGAAATTTACTGCTGTAGCATCGTAATTTCCCCATGGGGGATAAATAAAGTACCTATCTACCTATTTCTATCTCCTGGACTGGAGCCTTTCCTTCCTGAAGAATCTTCCAATATCTCACCAGCAACAGTTCAAATTGTATAACAGTATTACAAGATGGATTTAAGCATTTATGAAGGCAAACGGTGGCCCACACTGGTTATTAAATGCACATATATTGCCTGGTTTTTCCCTTTGTGGCACGCATTAATTTATGTGCATATACTCACTTTTGTGTATGCGTTTAAGAAGGGAGGTTTGTATGCTAACCTGACCTTAGATCACCCCTACATCACAAATCTTATTTTCTCAGTAGAAAAAAGACAATGGCTACATAAACCTACAATGCGTTATTTCTTTACTCTTGCCAAAGCGCCTCTTAGCCTGGGGTGGGTTTAATCAGCAGGGTTTCTATCGGCTAGTCGCTAAAGCGCGTCTCCTACCGGCTTGTGGGATTGCAGTGATGTCTAGATGAGCGTGCGGGCTGTGTGGTTTACAGCATGGAAATAAAACAGATGGCTCGAGGGCGACTAGGATTGGAGAAGCGTAGTCATACTTCCTCATTCTCCGCGTGTGTGGCGGTGGTAGTCGTGGCGGCAGTTGGCGATATTTCATTGGTATAAAATTATTTTTTGTTTTGTACTCTCCTTTGTTTGTTATTCGTGATATATGCAGTGTCTCGCAGAAGTAGTATTCAGACCTTTCCCATGATTGACAATTTCGTTTAATTAAAAATGACGTACACGCATTTTAACAGCCCCTTGGAGTGAGATAAGATAAATGCAAGCAAAAAAATGATCTGAAAGTATTTGGACTTAATAAATCTCCATCAACTCTGCAGCTAAATTAGTTTTGGTTTGCCATGGCAGAGGTGTTGTTTACAAACAAGACAAGATTTTGTGTATATTTTTTTAAACCATTTGTCCCTTTTCAATTGCTGTATACTCTTTTAAAATTTACATTTTTTTTTTCACTCTGCATATCTTTCTGGATATTCTGCATCATGGGTAACATCTAGTCAGCTATTATTATCTGCTGGAGACCCACACTCATTTCCCTCTCTCCTGCAAAAGGGTCTTGAACCTTTTACTCAACCTTCAATACTGGCAGGGGAGAGATTGCTCTAAGCCCGCCATCTGCCAGTAAAAAAAAAGGATAAGTCTGCTGTACCATTAAGCCAGCCCACTGCTTGCATATTGGAGTATTGAAGGCTGGGTCATGTTTTAAACTGGGGGAATTCCACGTTAAATGCCATCCAGTATTGCTGGCTGTGACACTTTTCTGGGTTGGTGTTTTGCTCAAGAGACAAATCCGAACATACTTTGACCCTGCAGTTCCGATGCTGTTAGATACAGCAATGAGAGCTTTGCGGCTCAGTTTGCTGCCACATATTTACAGAAAGCGATATTAAAGACAACAAGCCAAAATTCCAGATGGTTTTCATTCCAATAAATTATTGTGAAAGCCATTCAATTGGCCAGCCTGGGAAATGATTTATATTTACACAACCCAAATGAAGGCCTTCCCAGAAGACTGCACACACATGGCTACCCCTCAACACAAAATTAACTGGTAAAATCCAAAATGAAAAAAAATTATACATTTTTGTCTGACCTGCAATGCAGGATTGATTTAAAAGGGTTCCTATCAGAATGTAAATACGAAGAAATGCTCACAGACGTAGTTACTGACTGACGTAGTCATGATTGTCGTGAGACAATAGCCGTCTCTTTGTTATATCTTTAACATTTACTTAATTACTTTTCTTCAAATGTCTCTCAAGTTGTGTGGCTGCCATATTGCAAAAAAAAAAAAAAAAAAAAAATGGAGTTACATAATACTACTGACAGCTGCAAAAACACATTTTAAAGCTGTTTAATAAACAACGCACACAGTAATATCATGCGTTACAAATTTAGGACCAGTAGACAGTAGAGAGTTTACTGGTCCTCCGTGGTGGATAAAGTGGAGTGGATATCTGTGATTCTCACCGGCCGTTCTGTAGAACTATGCAGCAGTTGGACTCTGGTATGATTTAACTGGTGGATATGTGGTCGTTTAGGGGTATTCTGTGTGGGAACTATGTGAGGGGAGTCTTTCTGCAGATCTATCAAGGTATGTCATTTCCTCAGTAGTATTCGGTTGAGACTCCTTGGAGAACCGCCACTCTTAGTACAGACTGACATTGCTGTGCTTTAACTAATCTAAAATGAGACCAAACCTAAGCTTAAAAGTTCATGAAAACATTTTTGATTAAGTTATTAAGATATTGATTAAGTTGGTCAATTGTATTTTTTTATTAATACAATGAAACCACCCATTAATGTGAGGAGCAAAAAATCATTCTGCTTCATAAAAATCCACAATAAACAAAGAAAATTCCTGGCACATGGGTCTGGAGACGACGGCACTTCCTTTGCGCTGAGCATTTAGGATTCTTTCTTGCCGTTTTTTTTTCCAAACTCAAGGATTGAGTTACCCAGGCTCCTCCCACAAGGGAGGGTTCTCTCCTAGCTGTCCACCAGTAATACTCTGCTTGGCTTTGGGGGCAGGCAGCACACTCAGTCTTTGGTCATGGACTATTATAAAGTAAGTGGTCCTGGGACACAACACTGAAGTTCCACGTATGTGGATCACCTTTTACGGTCCGCCGTTTCTCTCTGCTGGAAGGTTTTCTTAAATAGGGAAGGCGGGAGTCGGTGTTTGGGAGGGGGGGCGGGGGATTAATCATTGGGAAGCCCAGGTATGTCTGCCAGGGAGTGGGAGTGTACAGCTCAGAATGTCTTTATGCATTAACCGCCTCAAAACAGCTGGGGTGGAAAAGGGTAAAAAAAACCAGAGGGGGAGAGACGGAGAATGGGAGTGCTCTTACATACGCCGAGGCATCCTGAAGTAAAAAAGAAAAGTTTAGGGGCTGCCCTGGTTCTCCAGTTTTGAGTGCGCTCCAGAAACAGGAAGCCTGTAAGTGCAGCTCAGCCCAGACTTCACAGCGATGGAAAAGGAGGTAAGACATAGTTGTTCTTCTCTGCTCTTTCAGGCTTCTCGCGCTCGTGCTTCTGAGCTGGAGGGAAGCAAACTACCTTGCAATTATGGCAATTTTGTGCGAACGTG
>JAOYSI010000028.1:1515160-1526014 GCA_025775065.1 Hiodon alosoides | reverse complement strand
CAGGCTTCTCGCGCTCGTGCTTCTGAGCTGGAGGGAAGCAAACTACCTTGCAATTATGGCAATTTTGTGCGAACGTGATTTTAAATAAAAAAAGGGGGACGGAGAGCCAGATCCAGAAGCAGTCTCTTTAAAAACCTTTTTAAAACATGCATTTATTTCCCTCTCCATGGTTCAATGTGCTAGGGGCGCTGGGGATCAACTCCCTCTCTGCTCCCACACTTAAAATGAAATAAATTAAGTGAAATTATTGTGCACTGTGGGTGTGGTTAGACAGAGTGGCTAAAAAAAAAAAAAAAAAAATCCTTTCTCAGTCAACCAAATCCAACATCTTTTTTTTTTCTTTTTCTGAATTGCATGTCTGACGGGACATTACTCACAAAGGATTTCTTTACCAGTGACTTCAACTAAAATGTTCCATTAGCAACTGGAAAACATCCACTTAGCCATAGTTGTACTCAGTGGAGATTCCTTTTCTATTAGATATGGGTCAGGGGGCTTTCTGAGCACATGACTGGACCCATAGATATATTTAAAACTGCACATTACTATGTTACTGTTCTGTAGATGTATAAGATCACCTTGAAGGATTTGGTGTGACTGAATAAAGTGTTATTCAGTGTGGGTCTGAGACAATAAGTGTTCTCTTGGGGGATGTGAGGCGTTGATCATGGGGGCAAGGAAGTGAATCTAATTTAATTAGATCAGGCTCATCACGGGAACAAACAATGCTGCCCTCCTAGAAAGATTTCCTACTGTAGACACATGTAACTTCATTATAGTTTGTACATTAATTATAATGTACAAGACAATGAAAAAAAAAAACTATGATGATAATACTAATAGAGAAATCACTAACAGAAATTCCCAGGGTCTTACCAGCACTCAGCACACTAGATGCGTGGTCAGCTTCGGTCCCTGATGTAAGTGTTATCTGTAACGGAGGCTTTTCAATCATCTCCAAGGATACTTTGAGGTTCAGACTCCTGTGGTCTCAGTGGGTTAATTTGCAGTTTCGGTAATTGATGGGAACCACAACAAACAAAACGATTTGTTTCATGGGAGCTGTTGAAAGGTGTCAACCCAGAAATTAGGGGACAGGCCACTATTTTAAGTAAACCAAGGAAAACGTTTCCTTCTTTAACGTCGCAAGTTGTTGTGAGATGAAACCCTACGATTTTCATGGCTGAAACTATTGCACCACCCCCGTGGCAACAACAAAGGTCAGATGTTTGCTCACCTTGCGTTCTTTCTGGAAAGGACAGTGTTATTTATGGGATGGATTTTTAAACTGAAGAACGGCACTTCTGTTGATCTCGCACCGGAACACATGCCCACTGCTTTAGCGTATCTCGTTCCTTGTTAATTGAATTTGGGTGAGAAAAGCGTCAGAGGTGTTTGGGTTTGGCAACACACTGAATAAACGCAACTGGATTCCCTTCAGCTCAGGAAACACAATTTTTTCTTTTTTATTATTGTAATTTGCACTTTTAGCAGGCGGTAAGAGGTTCCTCAAAAGATACAATACAGCAAGTAAAATGTTTTTCTACCAGGAAAAAACAAGTGTTAGGATGTTTTTTTTAAATTTCAATTCGCACTTTTAGCAGGCGGTAAGAGGTTCCTCAAAAGATACAATACAGCAAGTAAAATGTTTTTCTACAAGGAAAAACCAAGCATTACGAGATCCCCCATTCAAGCTTGACCTCACCTTGAGCACTGTAATGTTGTCATGGTGATGTGCTGTTGAATGCTAATCACGGTAATCAGTTGCCAGTCGGAGCTAATTGTTAAGTTGACAGGTCACAAGTCCATACTACTTATTTGTCTAGTCAAAAGACAAATAAAACTCTTTGACCAAACAAACTCAGTTGTCTGAGTGAATGAATCTTTAACTCGTGAATTTAAATGTCTCAAGTTTAATTGCAAACAAAATAGTTCTCAGCACAACATAGTTTTTTTTCTTCTTAATATCTACACTGTGTATGTTTAGGAATTGTGTCACCGTTTTCTAATTTGACTTATAATTACACAACTTGGCCAAATTTGTGGATTCAGCTGTTTCAGCCACACACGTTGCTGACAGGTGTATAAAATCGAGCACACAACCATGCAATCTCCGTAGACGAACACTGGCAGTAGAATGGCCCATATTGAAGAGCTCCAGTGACTTTCAATGTGACATCGTCATAGGATGTCACCTTTCCAACAAGTCAGTTTGTCAAATTTCTGCCCTGCTAGAGTTGCCCCGGTCCACTTATTGTGAAGCACAGCTGGTGGCGTAATGGTGACAGGCTTGTAACCAAAAGGTTGCTGGTTTAAGTCCCACCCCAGTTGGTACTTGAATTGCTTCAGTGAACTATTTGACTGTACGTGTGGATGAATGTAGATCCTTTGGATGAAAGTGCCTGCTAAGCAACCAAGGTGTAGGTGGAAACGTCTCGGAGCAACTTCCGCTCAGGGGTGAGGCGGAAGGCCACACTGTCTCTCAGAAGGGGACAGCCAAGTCTTTACACGGCTGCAACGCTCGCTACTCAGTTTCAAACTGCCTTCGCTTTGTGAAATGGTTTTCCACAAGCTCTTCTCAGATATTATCTTCAAATCTTAGATACTGTTATGTTCTGCTTTTATATATTGCTTTATACTGGTGTATTGCATAAGGTGTTGGTACTTGTCCTGGAAAATGTACCCGCTAAATCATTATGATAGTTATCAATGTGATAATAATAATGATGATAATAACAACAACAACAACAATAACAATAATAATATTATTAAATATAAGAATAATAATATCTGTTTTGACAGGGTATGATATGGCTGTATATTTATATCTAAATATATCTCAAATATTGTTTTTTAGGTACACTAATTTGAATATTTGCCCACAATGCACTGGTCAAGACCACCGCCCTGACCACAGCACTCATTAATTAAAGATAGAGTATTATCATTAGTAATATCAATTTGAATCTAGTTAAATTCAAATCTAGTTATCAAACAGATGAGAAGTCACCATAAATTATATACAGTTAACAATTTGCTATTTAATTTGCGATTATTTTTGCAATTATTCCCCTTTGGAAATATATATTTTCTTTTACTCCGAATTTACTTTAATTTCTTTTTCTTCTCTCTTGCCACACGCGTGATCTCCAATCATACTACATGTAACTGAACTATTGCCTGGAAGACGGTCACCCAGTCAAGCATGGAAGTTTCAGCAGTATAAACGCGGCAAGATGGAAAAACCGAAATGAATATCCTTAAGAGGAAATTCCTGTGTTTGACCGCTGACTTTGAAACTCCGAGACGTTAACTTCTGCCCATCTCTCTGGTTTCCTCCTCAGCCGTGGCTCCCGGCTGATGGCGTGATCCTGCAATGGAGGAGGAAGCGGTGGCCAGGACATTCCCTGCACCTGGGGAGCGATTAAGGGCTGGGCCACAGCCAGAAATCATCATGCCAATGTCTAATGACAAACACCACCTGAGCCCCTGCCATCAGCCTGGCAGCCCCTTCCTCTGGTCGCCTCGTTCCTCTCTCCAGGTACACCCACCCCCAGGTTCTGCTGTCTTAGCCCTCCGATCGAAGATTAGGGGGCTGTCGCAGAGGAGGACTGCAGGGAGAAACAGGGATGTGCCCGTGGCTCCAGTGACAGGGTTCGACCAGGCACAGGCTTCTAAGGGAGGCCAGGACCTCCAAGCGTCTCCTTCTCCTGCAGGCTCTCCCGTCACGGTGAAGCGATCCAGCAGCAGCGATGAAGAGGCTGAACCCCGGTTCCAGAAAGAGACTGACGTGATCGACCAGCTGCGGTCGAAAGATGCAGGGGAGTGGGCAGCGTCAACCTGTGGAACCTCGCCTTTCTCCCACGGACTGGTCGATGGGGCGAACCGTAAGAGCCTGCAGGACCGTGTTACCGAGCCCCAGGAGGAGTCCATTGCCGTCAATTCACCCCCATTACGGGGGGGTGCCCTGCTTCCGAGAGACGGTTCATCCAGTGGGCCGGAGGGAAGGATGAGCAGCCAGATGTGCGTCGGGCCCATGGAGGTCCAAACAGAACCAGAGGAGCTGGAGAGGTCCGACAGCCTGGAAAGCCACCCGCGGTGCTGTTCGCAAAAAATGACTGGGTTGGTGGTCCCTCTCGGGGGGCTGTGGAGGGCTGACAGCGGGGATAGCGTGTGCAGCAGTGGGAGCCCTCTGTCGCTGGCCGAGCGGGTGGAGGTTAACCGGGGAATCCTCAGGCAGATGCTTCACAGAGCCGACAGAAAAGACGCGGATGAGATGAGCGGTCTACGCCCAGAGCGGCCGAGGGAGGAGATGTCTGAGGGCAAATGTAGAGGTACGGAGAGTTCATGAGTCAGGGGGTGTCGTCCCTGGTGTCTCACGTCTGGTGAAAACATCTGGTGTCTCAGGACAGGACGGTCATGTAAGGAAAACCAGGCTAAAATCCTATGCTTACACTTTAGGTTGTTGCGTCTTTGGGTTAGTCGCTAATTTGAAAAGACACATGGTAAATACCCAAACTAATGTTCAGTACGGTACGAACAACTTAAAACAAATAGAGTATATACATATATATTAAACAATTAGAACTCCTTTGTAAACATTCAGAGCGTTCTGGCCTAAACTGGTGTAAAGAGAGGCAGAGGAAGAACCACACAGAGGAGGAGGGGTGAATATTCTAAAAGCCAGCTTGGCCTTGACGGTAATAAGCAGCCGTACTTTGGCTTTGGTTTCTCGCACAGCAGTTGCTCTGCGACTGATGGCGCGACACTGTAATGGGAACAGATGTGGCGTCGCTGGAATGCCGCTGGACCCATGCGAGAAAACGCTTTATTTATAGAAGCACTGAAGGAGTTGAGCACAAACAGACTAATATTTTAATACCAAGTGACGTTCCCCAAGCTGAACTCCGCTGCCCTTTGCTTTCGGAGGAGTTGTGCAACAACCCACTGTTGACATTTTCAAGCTCTGGGGCAGGAGGGGTAAATACGCAGTGTTAGGCTTACGCTCCTGCCCCAGGGGCCCAGACGGGCGGCCTGGAGCTGCAGCTGCGCCACCCCATAAGCCCCGTCTCCCCGGAGACCACGAAAACGGTTCGGTCCTCATCGGAAAAAAGCAGAACTCCCGTTTCAATTTCAGTGTGCCGCCAGCAGGCTTTGCATTATGTTACAAGGACAGACGGAAAGCAGTGCTTTAAATAGAGCAGAGGGTTTTGAAAAGCAGTGTCGTACATGCCCTGCGCTGGCTGAGGTCAGGCTCTGTTTCTCTTCCCACAGGCTCCGCCGGGCTTAATGACAGTGACTGGGACTCAGGGATCTCCCTGCAGGAGAGCGAACACACTCACAGGTACACCTGGGCAGGTACACTCACAGGGCAATTTCACCGAGCACAGGGATCGTCTGCACTAATGACGCACAGATTGTTGGTTAATAGCGTTCCTCGGGTGTACAGTGTTATGCTGTAGTTCTCCACCAGTCGCCGACACTGCAAATGTAATCTTTCAGTAGGACTTACCTTTGACCTTTTTCGGTTTTTTACAATATGTGTGTGCCGGTAGCAGCATGATTGAAAGGAAATGCCAAACAGTTCATTGCACGTCTACGTGCGGGCCAGGTTCCGGCGTGATTAGCGTGATTAGCGTGTATACTTAACCTAGAAGATATTTTGGAACGTATGCATTATTAAATGGCAAGAAATATTAAATCCATAGGTTAACGTTCTGCTAAACGCTGAACAAACAAGCTGTATTTTGTTTTAGTTGAATATCTTACAAAATTATTTTACAACTTAATTTAGTGCTTTAAACAAATCCCTCTCTGTAGTCCCCCTTTAGAGTGCGTAACTACAGCCATATGTTCTTATAAAAAGGAAATCAAGCAAATCTCAATTCATATTAGTGGGAATGTACCACTGAGTACACTGTATAAACATGAATAACACTCACGTTGAAACTGCAGTTATTCACACAAATGTTTCCTGTACTATACGTGAGTTGATGTATAGTATAGTATAGTATCGTGAGAGTCGTAATACAAGACACTAGCACGTTTATTTGTGCTGAGCTGAACCAGAAACGCGTAGCCAGTCAGCAAATGAGCAAGATTATGAAGCTCACATTTATACCATCTGGCCCCTCAGAGCTATTGCATAATGTGGCTTTATGAGGTGCCAGGCTCTGAAACGCCACACTAAAATCTTCTTCTCTTAATCCCTGGGTAACATATGGCAACCTGTTGTTGAATATGGAACCCCGTTTTGTATAAACTTATAAAGACCCAGGTAAAAGGGTACTCAGGCAGCCTTTCAGACATACATTTTTGAGAAATAATACTGTTGATTGTGTAAAAACTTAACGCAGGAAATGACAAAACAGGCAGACCAAAACACAACGTCGAATGAACTACAGCACGATGACGGTGTTATCTTTTTTTTAATCATGTAATTGGTTGCTCTCGCTCACCACTTTGCGAAAAACACGTGGGCCCGCACACACCGGCCGCACGATGAGCCTAATCAGCTCTGTCTAATCCGGCACTGTGAACAGTCGCTGATGTGGACGGCCGTCCCTCTCTCCCTGCGGCGTGCAGGTCCTTTGTCTCCGCCGCCGAGGATCTGCCCCTGAGCCCTCGGCACCAGCAGGCCAAGCGTCTACTGGAGAGAGCGCGCATGAAGGCCCGCTCCCACCCTCTGAAGGCCGACCACACCATCCTGCCGGTTCAGAGGAGCAACTTGTGAGTAGACTCCGCTCCTTTTCGCGCGTCCCTCCCTCCCCACCCTGCTCTCTCCAGCCGGTGCCTTGCCGAGAGAGAGCTCGGCTCTTATAGGCAATCCGTGTCTGGCTGACCCCCGAGCCCGGGCCTCATTTCAGCTGCCGTTCCTCGTCCTCCCCCGTGTCTCTGTGTGTGATGGCTTGTTGAGATCCGTAGAGGGCCACCAGATGTTTATCGGAGCGGTGCTACTTGAGGACGTATGTCACAGTTTGTATTATTGATTGTGGAAGGACGGCTGACGAGGTGCTGTTAGAGCTTGTAATCTCTACACAACCTTTCCAGTTGCAACAGGAGTTTTGTTATCTTTAAACAGTACAGGATATCCTGTCTATTGTCCATACTTTGGCGCATCCATATATAATTAAAAACACTGCTTATGGTGCTCCAATGCTCTAGGCAAATAATATGCTTTTATAAATAATTTTTTTTTCATATTTTGACATAATTTGAAAATGTAATAACTTTTTGAGTGGTACTCCTATCTTTTAAAGAGAGAAGAGTCCTTTTATTTTCCCCTTGTTGTTTTACTTGGGACAACAGTGATGGGTGAATCTCCTCTCTGTTCTATTTAAACCACCTGGATTTATGTGAGGGGGCAACTTAACCCTTCTGTCGACTCCAGAGGTGGATCTCCAGAGGCCTGGATCTCTGGCTTATTACAGGCTGAGCCTGTGAGTCACGTTGGACTGAGTGACCATTAACTTCCTGTTCCACGGCAACGTTTACACTTTTAACTGATATTTAGTAAAACGCAATGACAAAAAAAATCACCATTACGAAATTCTTAAAATGATCTTTTTTTCCCACTTACTTTATAGCGTACTGATAAGTATGATAAAATGAAACCCCTGAATGGAACATGAAGCACAGATTTAGTTAGACTTATTCAGTTTTGATTGGTTACTTTGTGCTGCGCCTTTATCAGAACGCCTGTCTGGGCTGCCATCTGTCTGGGCTGCTGCTTTGCCCGAGCGCAGACTGCCCGACACAGTGTATCCTGATGTTCCACAATTAAACCACATTCCTTCACATCCGCTCTGATCCACATCTACTGGATGTGAAGAAGAGCTGCTTTGGTGATCCTAATTTCAAAGGGAAGGCTGTTTGCATGGTTATATCCTGACCATTGCTGAACTCAGAAAAGCACAGTTATAACAGCGCTAACACGATCTAATTTTAAACCAACAGCATCTAATTTTAAACTTACAGAATCTCATTTTAAACTAACACCATCTAATTTTATACCAACAGAATTTCATTTTAAATGAACAGCATCTAATTTTAACTGCTTCTATTTATTTACAGATTTTTCAGGTTAAGTGTCCGATTGACCAGATGTTGTACTCGCATTGAGATCAAACGTGATTTCAGTAACTGGGGATATTTAACTGGGGATTTCGAGTGCTGAGATGAACAAATTATGTCCCACTGAGCACGGAGGCATTTCAGGAATTCAGCAGCCTTGGAAAGGCAGGAACCAGTAATCAACTGCGATAAGCATTTTGCTTGCATTAGCACAAAGCACGCAAGCCCAAAGAGAAACCGGGAGCGGAGAACAGATTCTGGCTCCACTTAAACCATGCACTGACCGTGTTTGTGTTTCCGCTAGGGAGCTGGGCGGAGTGTCCCCGCGCAGGGCTCCTCTCTCGGGGAAGGAGGGCTGGGTTGTTTCCCCGGGGGACCTGAGCGACTCCTCCAGCAGTGACTCCGCCTGTGGGCGCCGGCGCCGCCGCAGCCACGGCCAGTCGCCCTCGCGCGTGCGCTTCGAGGACGAGTCTGAGAAGGATGCTGAAGTGCGCTACCTGGAGCGTCTGGGGCAGCGGCCAAGGGCAGGTGGGCGGGCCCAGGGCCTGCTGGTGTCCAAGCCCCGCCTCTCCGCCTACGTCCACGGCGCCAGGGAGGAGGACACGCGCCAAACTGCCAACCACGGGCGCATTTGTGAGGATGACCCCTTGTTTAACCACAAGGCCTGTATGGCCCTGAAAGAAGGCCTTGTGAACAACGGAGGCCTCTGCGAATCACAGGAAACTGGGGGCGTGAAATGCAACTCCTGTGGGTTTGTCCTGGAGGGCGGTCCAACATCACACCCGAACTCAGGCTCACAAGCACAAGCACAGAGCCGGCAGACGGCCCCCGACGACCAAGCGGTGATTCCCCGTTGGGTTGCCCCCACCCGGCCAAATAGCAAATTTCAAACTGAACGGATTAGAGAGACCTACATTGGAGAGATCACCTCCACTGGTGAAATGATGCCTGGTAAAACGGCAGACAATACAGGGAATGGGAGTGTAAAAGGTACAGGGGAAGTGACGCAGAAGTTGAAGAGCAGAAAGGGGGATGGGAGATCAAACCCAGGGCGTGGCCCACATGTGCAGCCGCTGGGCGGCAGCAATGGCCACGACCTGAAGGCTCTAAGGGAGATTTTAAACTCCAAACTGAGACCAAATGGAACAGAGACGGCTCTGCCTCCCAACCCTTACCTGGTGGAGCAATTTGGGCAGAGCCACCATTCTGCCTCCTTCACCGCAGATCACGCCCAAGTGTCCTCTCCAACAGAAGTCTCGAGCCACCAACATCATGAGGGCAGCCCTACCACCACGCACCCCGCGAGATCGGCCCTGAAAGCGGCCAGGACTCGGGCCGGTGGCCAGAAAGGGGTCCAGTTATTGCCTTCCCTGCAGTATGGGCTTACACAGCCAGAGGTTGACGGGCGGCCGGGCGAGCCGGATGCGGGTCACCTGCGCGGGGACACCAGGACTGCGCGGGAACACCCAGGCCCCCCTGGAGCCCTGCACATGAGCCTGCAGGACCCGGACCGGGTGCTGGGTCACGGGGAGGGTGGCCCGTCCCCTGTTCACCTCTGCCCACCCGGGCCGTCTGCCAGCAACAGACAAGTCCCCTGTGTCAGGCCCTCCACTCTCATGTTCACGCCGGCCAGAGTTCCCACTGACCATGCCGTGACCCAGAGACACATGGTCGTATCAGGAGCGGCAGGTGAGTCTGCAAGGGTGCACACTAAACCGTGCATTAACACACCTTCTGTTGCGTGTCATGCCATGATCTCGCTTGTTAACAGAAGTGGCTAGGGACGTCTGTTGGTTACAGAATGCTGTGTGACGGAGCTACATACATAGGGGCCTAGTGATGTAGAGTCATGTGTTGTTAAAGGATTGTGTTTGAGGTTCCACCGGACTGCACACAGGTATAAATGTGGGCTCTCATTTACATCCACAGCTACTTGCTACTAAAAATTTCAGCGTGAATTAAATACGCCTTATGTGTTACAGCCATCAGTGGCGACTCAGACTCCCGTTCTTGTCACCGAGCCGTTTTACCGTTTGGTGACCTCCTTTGAGTGCGTTTTTGTCCTGCTGTTTAGACAAGGCGATGACGTTGTTTGCTAATTAGCGGTGGCAGTGATGAGTCATGCTGTACCGCGCCATCAGGAACGACTGCTGGCTGAGGGAGAGAGAGAGATAAATAACAGGATTAACCCTAAACAGCACTGTTACCGGGCCTGTGAACCCAGAGCCCCGGTGAACCCCGACTCTCGGAGATCTCCGGAGATGACCGGCATTGGTAATCCCATTGGAGTCCCATGGCCGGGGCACAGCTGAAACTCTGAGGTGGAACAGCTGTAATGGGGCACCCTGCAGGGGTGGTAGTGACAGCGCAGGATAGCCGTTGGGACACGAGAGAAGATTCACCGTGTTCTTGTTATCATTTGGGAACTGAATCTACAAAAAGATGGAAGCATGTAGTGCTGTCACTGGCTGAAAAAAACGACCCCAGTTCTGAAATATTTTTAAATGTCCTTAGTTTAGTTGTGTCAATTCAAAAGTTTCCCCAGCCGCTACTGGTAAACCCTTTATAAAACTGTATATCCAGCAGGTGAAATGCAGTTAAGACACTGATGTGTGTTTACTATGGAGCGGTCATTTGGGTTGGTGTGGAAATCCAGCTGTGGGGCTTATCTATGTGTGTATCTGTGTGTGCAGGTGTGATTTGTGTTGGTGTGGAAATCCAGCTGTGGGGCTTATCTATGTGTGTATCTGTGTGTGCAGGTGTGATTTGTGTTGGTGTGGA
>JAOYSI010000028.1:1493684-1512151 GCA_025775065.1 Hiodon alosoides | reverse complement strand
CCCCCCCCCCCCCCCCCCCCCCCCCCCCCCCCCCCCCCCCCCCCCCCTCAGAAGCAGAAGCAACACAGAGCCAAACGTCGTTTCACTGGAGAGAAAAAAAACCCTCCTTAATCATGTTTGCTAAGTATATGGTAGGAGAACGGAGATTTTGTAATTTCCCTTCATTGTGTATATTTAAACAGCATAAGTAAATACTGGTAAAATGTAATTCTGTAAAATGACTGCTAAACATTTTATAAGAATGGTAAGTTATTCGTCTCTGTCGAAGGTCTCTGTAGGTGTAGATTTTTTACATCACATCAGTAAAATCAAGGTAAAATCACAGACTGTGAGTATGCTGTGAGTAGTGAGTATGCTGTGAGTATGCTGAGAGTAATAGCCTGAGAGTATGCTGAGAGTAACAGACTGAGAGTATGCTGAGAGTATGCTGAGAGTAATAAGCAGGTGAAGTCAGTCAGGTGTACAATCAAGCTCAGAGTCAAACATATTGCTAATGACACATTGATTTAAATATTGAAAAAAAAGCTACGTTTACATCCTTACTTCTGACCGTTGCCAAGCAACACAATTATTTTACTCATTGTATTAATAGACTGAAATGGTCAAGATTAAATAAATATCAATATAACTGAAAACAAAATTTTTTTTTTTTTTTATGAAGTCTGCATTGGAATAATTTTGGTTAGATAGTTTTTTTTTCATGTGTCTTAAATAGCTACAATTGCATAAAAATGTGGGGGGGCTGTCTCCCTTCAGAATAATCGTGGGCTTCTCTTCACTGCACCCTGTATCACCTGCTTGAGCAGAAATGAAGGACAGATTTGTGGTCAGGACACCCTGTGTCACCTGCTTGAGCAGAAATGAAGGACAGATTTGTGGTCTGGTCACTCTGTGTCACCTGCTTGAGCAGAAATGAAGGACAGGTTTGTGGTCTGGTCACTCTGTGTCACCTGCTTGAGCAGAAATGAAGGACAGATTTGTGGTCAGGTCACTCTGTGTCACCTGCTTGAACAGAAATGAAGGACAGATTTGTGGTCAGGTCCCTCTTTTGTGGTCAGGTAGCTGCTGACCCCTGGCTCTAATAAAGACACTATCTTCTGCGTTCTACATCAATAGTTTTATATTTTCTAACAAATGGGAGGGTGGATAAAGTTGCAGACAAGACTAAGACAGTTCAGTGAAGGTGCTTTTTACTGGGTCACAGTCTGAAATATTAAGATTGAATGCCATTTTGATAGTTCATGCTTAGGAACTGTATCAATTTGTGTAAAAAGTAAAAGGTAAATATATGAAACACTTTGGCGTGCGATGGGTTTTATATCCATTATTGCATCAGAATTATGTTTGCATTGTCAGAAGCCTCTGAAAGTTCATACACCCATTCAAGCACCGAGTGTTTTAAAATACATGTCAACGTTCTGTATCTACATATATCAAGGGGTGGTGCAGAGCAGTGGAGACCTGAGGGAGTCATGCCCAAACAAAGGGGGACAAAGGATGGGGGAAGATTGAGAGAATACATTTCCTGTTCCCCTTCCCGATGTTGAGTTGGAGGAGGGTTAACAACACACTCCCACACACAGCCGCTACGCCTTCTCACCTTCCTTGGTAGAACATTTAGATGGCAAAAAAATAAAAATAATCAAGGAGCGTTTTAGCAGAAGACCTTGTTTTTTGTATTGTCCGCATGGTTTTTATTCTGAAATCTTTTTTAAAAAAACTTTAGATCACATTGTGACTGTTTATTCTCCCCACTGGTGCACACACTTAATGTGTGCATGTCTACAGGCCCACATTGTAAGGTTATTTTGCTGTTCCTCTGAACAGGTTGGGCGTTTGAAACGGTCTCACCTCTTCACACGATGTGGTGTAATTGTGTTCTGTTCCACCTGGTTTGTGTGCATCCTGATGGAGGACCCGTTTAATTCTTACTATGTGGGCGTTTCCTCATTCACCCCTGCCCAGCTGCACTTTCCAAACACTTTGCTCCTCCCACATTTGCCCACAGCACACTGTTGCTTCTGTACAGGTCAAAGAAGGGCCCGAAAGAAGTACAAAGGCCCGAAAGAAGTCAAAGGCCCGAAAGAAGTCAAAGGTAAGTTAAGACCTAAAAACTTAATATATCTAATACTTAGTTCTAATAATGAATAAAGATAAACAGATCAAATGAATGACTAATAATAATAATAATAATAATAATAATAATAATAATAATCTTCTCTATATTTCTACAATGAAAAGTGTTATGGCAGCCAAATACTACTCAAACATAATATTCAAGGGACAGAAAATTAGAGGGGGGACATTGATATCATAAACTTTTTTGTTATGAATGCTATAAAATCCAGTACAATTAACAAACCCAAGACTTCAATCTCCACAAGCATTTGCGTTGGAGCTCATAACAGTCGGACGGCAGTAAACCCCGTGATCTTGTCAGTAAGTACCTATGATATCCAGGTTTTTTTACGAAGCACAGCTAACCTCCATTAGCCTGAGCGATGCTACTGGATCCTGTTCACGGGAATGCATTTTAACTCAGTGGTCGTAATAATTTCTCCTGTCGACTCTCATAAATGTTCCAAACTTATTTTTTTTTACTTTTAGTTGCCTTGTCCCTTTCCTTACCACTTGAAACGTTTCTCTCTCTTGTCAGTTCAAATTTGGCATTGTTTTGCAGTCAGGAAATTCAATGAAAGATGAACAAACAATTTCAAGGCCAATTGTATAACCTTCGAAATGTGATTGAGACAATGGTTTTGATCGGGTAGTTATTTCTTGCTCAACTGTGTTGGTCCAAAAGGAAATGGGTCGATATTGTTTTGCATTATATCATTACTCTATCACAGCGAATTGTCTCGAACCCAACACAGTAGATTATAGGTAGCTTGAAGACACCAGAACATGTATGTTTGTATTCCTGCTGAATGTGCATTAATTCTGTGGGGCCACATTTTTACTAACGTTTCTTGAGGTAAAGGGAGATATACTTTTCAATCACACGTTTATAATGAAATCAATCAGAGCACAAAGGATAGGGTTTCAGCAGGAAGCCCAAATAAACTGCTGCGATTGGTCTACTCAATCTACCTCCATCTTCCTGTGGTTCTATCTCAATTAACTGTTGTTTTGAATAAAAAAGTAATTGCGCATAAATTAACTAATGAACAAATTAATCAAATGTCAATGCGTGATAATTACTATTTATTGCAACTCATGATTTATGTATTTAAAAAAAATGTTTTTAAAATTCGCTTTTTCTTATGGTTCTAAAGTGGACTCTGTTTGATTGGAAAATAGGAAAAGTTATTGCTGGGGTCTGCTTCCAAAGACGGGTCATGCTTTCAGTAATCTTAGCGAACGTACGATGCTTATAGAGGGACCAGTAAAAACTCCGTGCAAGCCGGACGGCCGCTGCTGCGAGAATATTCCACGACCAATGAGCTACAACCCCTCGCGCACTATAATTCAGGTTACACCTGACTAGCACAGCGGGGGATAAAGGAAGACCGATTTGGATGGAATGCCCAATAGCCACAAATGAAGTGCCAACCGCTAAATCGGCTCGATTCGAAAGTAAAATCACAGAGGCGTCATATGGCAAACCTGAAGCGGACGGAATAGATTCGGTCGAGTGGCGGAAATACTCGGATTGCCGCACAACGTGTGTCGGGGAGTGCGCTTTCCCCCTTGACCCCATGAAAGGGACGATATGGACACTAGCGATTTATAATCTCGTAAATGTTTTCGTTTCTAGCTTTTCGGGGCTTTTGGACACGGACTTTTTCAGACCGAGCCCGAGCACAGTGACTCGGCGTCTGGGGAAATCTGCGATGAGCTCGAGCTGAAGCCCTGGGATTGCCCTTATTTAAACACATACAGCGCAATTTATACTGAACATATGGTCTGCGTATGCGCGTAATCTGCGCATTACAAGTACTTAAACACGCGGAGAAGCATTTTAATTCGGCTGTGTGCTTAATGCTAATGAGTATTGTTTGTTTTTAAAGCGCGTTAAATCTTGTTGGGTAACATTTACAAACGACCACATTCCTTCTGATTTATACGGAACTTTGTTACGTGCAGAATGCGTCTGGAGTACCGAAAAGGCGCGGGCTAGTCGGAAATACTTTGTTTTTCTTGCTGTCAAAAATTTGTTGTTTGGATGTCAGTGCCACCCTTTAAATGTTGCGGACGAATAAGAGGAAAATCATAGGTGGATCTCTAGTTTTGTACTTCTCACAACAGTACAATACACTGGATAATACAATACATCATGACATAATGTAACGGTGGCTAACACCTTTATACACACTACGGATTTAATGAACGCTATTAATGCGGCTTTGGTCTTTGCGGTACTGATTGCGTAATTGGTATAGTGGGCGTCTTGTTAAAACTACTGAATTCGGACGGACGCTTGGGAACGTAGCAAGGACCGCGACCATAGACCATTCGACGGTTTGTATGCAAATTGATACTTCCACGTAAGTGATCGCTGTGTTTAGGGTTTCCAGTACCGTAATTTTATCTGCCATGTGAGCTCATACAATTATGCGGGAAGACAGGGCCAATAGCAGTTATTAGGGGTACACTTTGTCTCTGTTGTAGAACTAGTAACGCATCTGTCCTTTAATGATTAATTTTCTTTCCCCAGTGTCTGGAAGGAAAGATACAGCTCGTGAAAGATGTCCTTCAAGATAGAGTTGGGCTTATCTTGCTTGTAAGGACACGCAGATGCAAGTAGCCTAACGGTTGGCCATGAACACAATAACTGCGTCTAAATACACAGTATAATACATAATACATTATGCAAGCAAAGCAGGCTTTTTGTTACCAGTGAAATTAATAGGTTGCTGACAGGAACACAAGGACGCTCAACCTGCAGCCTAATATTAGCTGCTGTACCCCACTGAACCATTTACACGGAACCCCTTGTCTAGGAATAAAGTAAGGCTTAACCTAGTTGAGGTCTCATTTGATAGAGGCTCCGCCCACTACCTTCCCCCACTGTCACTTAACAAGGCTATCCGAAGGAGACTAGAAACCGAAGTCACTCCATAAGTAATAACTGTCCGAGTCATCAGTGGACCGCGCTCCCGACACATACGGATAGTCACTGTTGAATTCATTCTACCAGCTCGCGTATGTAATGCCCCGTTTCCCCCGAACCTGTTTATGAGACCGCTAAAGTCAGCTAATTAAAATCCACGCTTTCTTAAGGCCCTCCCGCCATTACACAAAAAACACGCCTCTGCAGAAGAGCGCCGAGGTTCTGTGAGCAGCTGTGAGCATCACACAGATGTTCACGGGACCCGCAGGAAGCAGCCGAAAGGCCCACATTCCAGATTCAGGAAACCAGTTTCCGTCGGCAGACGCCAGAGGAGTCTACAAGGTTCTAAGGGAGGGGAAAAAAGGGATGAGCATTGAGCACTAAACCGGAAAGCTGATCACTAACACGTGACCTCAGACGGGCTCGCTATTGGTGCTGAGCATGTTTCCATTTCTAAAACAGACTCTTTGTGGTCATACCGGACTACACTGGAGAAAATGTATTTACTGGCTAAGGAAAATTAATTGTACACTATAATTCAGACTTTAATTGTATTGGTGTTGTATGGTATTGTATTGTATGGCGTTATCCCAACCGGCCATCTGTGAAGGGGTAGGGGGAACCAATCAGACTAGAGGGGCATGGACCTGTGGGAGCTTCATGGTGATTCGTGGAGTCCCTGCAACAGTTTGTCATGTTATTACGTTTCTGCTCCTTTCCACTCCTCGCTCGATAGGAACGCCAAACTGTTTTCTGTCTTGATCAATGTTCTACCCTGTCCCAGGGAGCAGTAAGATGGTCGCACGCAATGTCCTCTTTACACTAAATTGCCTTTCGGCTCAGCTGCATCCACCCATACACATTCATACATTTCGTGCCACAGCCGCCCAGCCCCTCCACACTCACAGGCGCTGACAGAGGTACTACAGAGCCCCGCTGCAGGTCTTGCCATCTTCATTAAATTAATTCTCCAGGGATTTTTTTCTATTTAATGGCAGTTTCATTTTGCATTCTGCTGAGTTATCAGCAGGTGCAGTTTGTGACGCAGTCCTACTCTGAGTCTTTAAATGTCAACCGAACAAAAATGACCATATAGTGACACCTAGTGGAAATATTTAAAGCTACCTAAATAAATGTGCTGTTTTTCTGAATTTCCATAGTTGCAAATGCACAAAAATAAAAATCAATTAGTATTAACATCCCAAGAAAATAGTTATGAAACTTTGACTAAACGTTGTTTAACGGTTATTTAATGAACCGTAATAGTACTGATAATTAACCGAATGATTACTGAGAATGCATCACCTGAAAATTATTTTATTATCCAGAATAATAATAAAAACAATAATACACAAATTTAAATGCACTACGTTTGAATGTTCAAAGCCCGGAAGGTACATTAGCATACAATTAATCTAACTGAATAATGTAAAAATGATTGCATGAAATTTGTTTTAAAAAAAATGCAACAAATAATAAATGCAATAAAATTATAATTCAATAATATAACCAACCTCAGTCATATTGGTAGCATAACAACACATAGTACCATTGCCAGGAAGAGGTATAACGTTTTAACACAATAAAATCAAACAGAAACTACATTTTTAAATATTGTATAATAACATATTAGATCACGTACATCACGCGATTACTCGAGGTTCATCTGGCCACTTTAGTTTCAACCATGGTATTGAAACATAAATAATATAAATAGTCTCGTAAATGTTTATTATTAAAACTACAGTTGTACCCTTCTACCTTCTAGCAGCGATCATATTTGGTGACTGATTCTGTTTAAAATACGAATTGTACCATGCAATCGTCTGTAAATGAAATTATAACGTTGTTTATTTAGGCGCAATACGTAATCTTTTGTTAAATATAAGCTACATGTCTTACTTTACTGCGGGAGGTGACCAAGTGCTTAAAGTTCGGGCATTAATTGTTAACTTAATCTACATTTCCAACTTATTGTAATATCAATCTAATGCATTTTGCATAAAATATGTGTTTTAAGTCGTTATTTAGCATTAAACACAGTTGTGGAAATCGATTGCTGTTAACATTGGAAAACCATCTCACGGTCCTGTAGTAATGACGAGGTTTCAATCTGCCACCCTAAAGCGCATTTTTTTATTACTCAGCCAGGCCCGGTGACGTACCGCATGGAATACGCCAAATCCTTGAAATGATACTGAAGAATAATCGGGAGCGGGAGCTTTAAATTGACCCCCAGTGAGATACCGTAGCCATGTACCAGTTACAAAGAACACGAGTTGTTGTATGTTGAAGGATTCAGAATAAAGACACCGCTATTTGTTTGTTTGTTTGTTTGTTTGTTTATTTATTTAACAAGGCTTTCGCTCTAAATTCATGGCAGGCTGTAACACTTTTTGGTCCCCCAGACTTCACTCAGAGTAGTATGGTCGCTTAACCTTCAACTTCTCCGGGTAAGAAGGTGCCTCTTATCACCCTACTTCACTCCACTGTTAGCCGATATAATCCAACCGAAATGGATTGAAAAAAATGGTGTAAATAACTTATTTTGAGACAGAGTAAATGGGCTGGGATTAAATCCAAATTTAGAAAACCCGCTGATTGCATTTTAATAAAATGTTATTTATCAGCGTTTTCTTTTTTGTAAGTATCTAATTTATTCTACTCATACAAGGCTAATAAATTATGTTATGCAAAGTGCGATTAGCAGTTGCCCAAGTTTTGATTTCTTCCCAGCTATATTTAAATGTCTACCTCCGGGTGAAGGCCAATTTCTTTCTGTACTAGATTCGGATTGCTGTACTGAATTAACGGATTGCATAGTCAATTGCTTCGTGTTCGAGTGCAATGCTTTTATTCTGGATAAACTTCATTTTTTAGACTATCCGTGCATTGTATTCACAGGTTAGTCTTAGCCTACTCAGGTAGCTCACCGGCTATGCCTTTTTTTCTTTTTATTTGCTCTTATGGTTTTAAAATATTGCGATTTATTTTGCTCTATCGATACACTCTAATAATTACACAATGAAACCACGAATTTGAACTATGGTAAATTTGAAAACGATGAATAAATCATAGCAACATCAACAATGATAGAATGCAAACTTATATATTCGTATAATGTTGTTACTTAAATGTGCATGCTTGGACCTAATATAATTAAAATGAAACTTGATAAATACATCTTGATCTAACATTTGTAATAAACTTTTGTCACAACCCTAACCCAGTGATTGCCTGTAAAGTCCATAGCAGCAATAGGCGAATTCATAACGTAATTTACTTCCTTTCACTTAAGGGGGAAAACAATCTGGATACTTTTCAGACCCAGTCATTTTATATGTAGTCGTTTAGATCAGCACGAGGGATCGCGTCATTCTTAAACCAGAGAAAATCATTGTATGACTTGATATTTTCACATCCCCGGATTATCTCACGACTCCATTTTATTAAACAGTGCACTTTATTTACCCGTTGCTGATATAGGAAATCTCAGGTTGGTATTTGTGTATTTTTGGTATTTGTTGGTATTGCGTTCCGTTTCTTTCCCCCTTGGCTGGCAGGTGTATCGATCGTATAGGGAACGCTTATGTTTATACAAGCAAATGGGTCGTATCCTAAGACTCAGTGAGACTAAACGCTTAAACCGGCTGTAACTAGTGCCTATTAAGTGATGTTTACTCCCAACGGCGAAGTCCACTTACGCGACGTTTTTTTTTTCCGTCAGGTATCTATTGATTTTCACCAACCACTAAGAAAATTGCAATTTAACACATTACACTGAAATTATATAAGCCAAAATGCAGTTGGTTTACCCTGTATGTGTAGACAGGGCAGCGCTTATGGAATGCCGCACAAAAGGACATTCGGGGCATTTGGTGCAAATCTGAAAGCATTGCTCCTAATCAAAAACATCTCCCAATACCTATATTTGCTACGCACCAACCCGACTGCCATCCTCAGAACCTTAAGCTTTAAACACTTGCCACTACAAATAAGTAGTCTAACCAAGTTTCTCTAACATTTCCTAAACGTCTTGCAAAATTAAAAACATGAAATGCATTTTGCAGTACATTTAGCGCCATGTAAATAACACCACTAAATGTGGGTTAGAAACTTTACAGCTTTGTGTAATTAATGAAAGATGCGTGCTTTAAACTGAAAACAACATTTCAAGAGAGGCAGTGAAATGTTCCGACATTTCAGTTCCTGACGGGAGGTAAGGATGAGGACAGTGACACAGCCACAGGTTACACGCAGCTGAGAGCCGCGTGGCAGTGGCACCTGACGGAGACTGACTAAATGGAGGGTCACAGGCTCGCTGATACAGTCTTATCTCTTTCTGCAGGGTGGTCCTTAGAGGTTTACACCAATTTTGGCATAGCTCTCTCTACCGGGAAACCTTCCGAATTGAAACACACACACACACACACACACACACACACACACACACACACACACACACACACACACACACACACACACACACAAATCAGCGGAAACGCGGCGAGATCAAAGGCTTCAGGGGATTTTTCTTTTGCTTATTTAGTTATTCGTGTATGTAAGTCTCGAATAAATCTCACCACAATGCAAGGTCTAATAGTATAATGCCAATAACATTATACATAGGCCTATACATCTGCTATTAGTTCTAAAACGAAAAACAAAATATCACAGCAGCAGCATCAACAACAATAATAACAGACTACAGTTTAATTACTTTTAATTATAATACTGTCGATACTACAGGTTGTGTTAGTAAGAACACAATAGCAAATATATATTTAAATATTAGCCCAGTCTATTCACCCCAAAACTATTTTTTCATGATAGCGATTCCTGTAATTAAGAGTATTTTTAAGTGAAAAATTAATCCCTCATTTGGCCACCCGCTTAGTATCATCTCTCCGCCTGAAATTACGGGCTAATGCGCGCTCTCGCCGCACAAGTCAATTCTTCTTGTGAAGGAGTGCTATGTCGATTAGCTGATTTATCACGTCCCATCTAATTCATTATATTCACGACGGTTTGCGCAGTGGGAAAATGTCATTCCAGCGCTTTATCCCCAGGACTCTTTCCAGCACATGATTGTGTGTGATTCAATTAATTGAATTGAGACGCTAAGCTGAGTCAGCTTCGTTTATGACCCGTTGTCTTACTGTAACAATTATTATCACCAACACGACTGGCACCACTTCTTCAGTTCTAACACAGATTACATTTAATTAAAGCACTTGGAAGAAAACAGAAAAGTAAGATATGATGTAACACTGTCATCTCGGTTGAATATTTCTTACACGAAATTTAACAGGTCTAGGTGGGTTACATGTAGGTTACTCCATCTGAGCGTTTAATGTCTAATCACACACACAGCTTTTTTTGCCAAACACCCAATAAAACAAACAAACAAACAAACAAAAAAACAACGACAACAATAACAAAAAACACCTACTTTTCCATACAGCTTCCAACCACATTTAAATAAATATGCACAGTACGACGTAATTCACATTTGATTATGCCACTGTATTTAACACATCTTATTTTGTTAAAATGACTGGGCAAAGCATAGTTTATTCCTGTGCATTCCTAAATTTATTCCCTCTTCAATAGATCAATATATCTTTTTTGGGGGGCTTTGCCCTCCATGATAAAAAAAAGCCAAATAATAATGAATCATTTCATAAATAATGGGTTTAGGAGCTTATCGAGTACGAAGTGGCCACTGCCGCGCGCTTATCTCGCCTGGCCACATTGCTCCCGTGTTCCGCTCCCCATACTAAGCGGCGCGCTGGACGTGATGTGGAATTATATAGACCTCACTTCCAGCTCCACACAGCACTTCAGTGAATCTAAAACCCCAGACATGGATGACCCTTCACAAAATGGCTCCACACATACAGTAATATCAACAACACTCCGGCAATGGTAAGCAAAATTAAAAACATACGCATATTTTATCGCGGTTTGGATTTAATACAAATTGCACCCGATTAAAAAATAAAAAAATATTAAGGTATTTACGTAAATGTATTCGTAATTGTTGGTTTCTGCGGACATGTAGGGCGTTTTACGGATTGTTAGGAAAAAGAGGCCCATTTTCATACGGATTTTTAAAAGTCAAAACTATTAACGTTCCTGTTATCCGTTTAATTGTCGTTTTATTTAAACTGTTGTAATTATTCGACGTTAATTATTTTCCTTAAAATACATTAAATAAACCAATAAAATATGCGTATTCTATGATTTGCAGATTACTACTATATCCATTTAAATCTTTTCTTTTCAATAAACCAGTAAAACAAACACACCAACAAACACAAACGGATTTTTCTTTTTTTATCAGAAATACAGTGAAACTGAATCTCAGTGTTTCCCAACATTAATATTATGGGTTACCAGAGATAAGTCCAAATTCGATCGATTTCTTTGTTCGTCAGGATAAATGCTGTCATTTCTCAAAACAATCCCCAATATAGTTTCGGGAAAAAAATCTGCCGCGTTTTAAGAATGTTTAATGTAATTTCCATCGATGTCTACATTCACTGGTTAAAGGGGAATGTACAACGTCATCTACTAATCATTTACCAAGAAGTTACAGTGTTCGCGTAACGAAGTAGGCTAACTAAATTTGTGATTAAAAATGCCACGAATGCAAAGCATGGGAATTACAATGCATTTTTATAATAATTTCTAACCGCTCGTATTATTATCGTTTATATGTATGCTTTTTGACAATGCTTTCGAAAAGGTATGCACATTTTCATATAAGGTTGTGTTTGTTGTTTGAAAATAGCGGACCTTCGCGAGGAATAAAAACATGATCAACTGATATAAAATCTACTATATAAATGTGAAAAAACAAATACAAATGTAAAGATCTACATAAAACATATTTTATTTAGAATATGGGACTTCTTCCGGGATGACACAATTACAATTCATTATAGTTTTTAACAGAAATTCTACACAAATATACGGCATATTTGAAATTTTAACACGACTGTATGACCAAAATGTGAAAGTTACATTATATTCTACCGACTACTGTTAGCTGCTAACTCACTTCAATAAAATACATCTATTTAAAATAATGTACTAATGCTAGATGCTTTGAACCTGAGAAACGATTGTATAGGCTTCAAATTCAAATCGTAAATCACCAACATTCGAACCACGTTTGCAATTTAAGTGTTCATGCTTGTATTTGAGGGGTTTTTGTATAGTTCTACCCGTGTTAAATATCGGAGCATTTGGATGCCTATTTTAAAGTACCGAATCCCGTTATAAAAAGATGGAAGAAAGTTCCTCTGGAACCATTAAAAAACCCCAAAACAAGATAAGGATGAGTCTGTTTAACGGCTGCTCGGTGGTTGTCCAGTTGAGGCAATGTTTGGAACAGATTAATATCCCCACACTGTAACCGTTCGTAGTTCTGTGTATAGAGGCGTGACCCAGTGCAGCAAAAAAGCAACAGTAAGATACACTATGCCTAAACTGGGGAACATAAACAAGTTGTGTTTACCTCCAAATACAGGACGTCACAAATTTGTCAAGTTGTTTTCGTTGCAGACCTCATAGGGTCCGACGCTCTCTAAAATATGGTGTAGGTAGCTTAATATCTGCGAAAAGGTTGTCCAAAAAAGGCGGTTGTGCTTGTTCTTACTTTTCTTTGAAGTTATTAGAATTAACAGCTACAACAGCGTGTGCACCCATTCACACAAAAAAAAAAAAAATCCAACTGCGTTTTTATTGACAGTGAGTATAATAATAGTGCGGCTCGCTTAGTTATTGCAAATAGCAATCACAGATTAATTTGCATGGCATGTAATGTTTGTGAATAAGTACCCCTTAAATTAAAATCTTGAGAGTTTTTGTAATAGCCAGAACACAAACCTAAAAGTTACACATTTGCAGTGCACCCTTGCATGATATGAGGTCGTTACTAACTGAATCTCAATTACATATAAGAAATATGGGCGAAACATGTGTTCTTTTCCAGGTAACAAAGGCGGCTGTGGAATAAGCAAGTCTGTGGTGGGCTTCCTCGACTTGGATTAAATTTTACTTAATAAATTATCAAGTATTAACCAAGTTATATTTTACGTTGACCGTTATCCCAGGATAATGATGGAAAAACTGAAACCTGAGCTATGTCAAAACAGTCCCGAAGGTGATGTCTGCGGTTCGATGGATACATCCTCTTCTCCAGGAACTGTCGCTGGAATTGAGGTGCGCGAGAAGCAGGAAGGCACGAAGATAGTCGAATTTGAGGAGAGTGAACAGAGCAAGGAGTCCCTCCCAGGGGACCGGTGCAACGGGACTGTCATCGTTAATGGTGTTACCAAGGAAACGGCTTACAACGACACAGAGCTGAAAAAGGAAACGCCAGTGATTGAGCTGGGCAGGAGAGGAGGGACCACTGATATAAAAGCTAGGGAGCAGAACCCAGACATCCACAAGGTGCAAACTACAGAGCTGCGTAGACCGCCAGTCCCCCTGCCACTGCCTGCACGGGACACGCTAAACGAAACTCGAATGGTGCAGTTGAGCCCGCCCGCCTTTCCTCTCCCGGCCCGAGCGATGCTGTACAGTAACGTGGCGCAACCTTTAGCCACCATTAACAGGTAAATAAAGGGAATCCCTTTTTTCATCGTCTTAATATCATTAGGCTACAATTAACAATGACATGGTCAATAGTTTTCAATTAATGTATCTGTCCTTTGGAGAATGTGCCTGGTTCATTTACCGAATGACCGGTGGTTTTAATTTGTCAAAATACAGTATCAAATTTCAAAATCACAATTTTGAAGTATTCGATTGAATTATGTAACCGAATTATTTGTTTAATTATTAAAACAAAACCAAAATAAAAAAAAACCTCATATCGGAATAGTCCAGATTGAAATTAGATACGTATCTATGACATTATTAATTTAATAACAATGAAATTCATATTAATTAATAAATTAATATTAATATTAGAATACATACATCTCCGCTTAAGTTTGTTAACAATCAATTAAATTTTGCTGCCAAATGGGACGCAACATACTAGCGACGACTACTAATACAGTTATACATATAGGCAATAGTTTAATTATTAATATTATGATACACGATGCTAGGTTGTCATACGCCAGTAGCGATGTTGGACAGAAATTAGATTTGAAAGTGTAGAAACATTCTCCCCATGTGTCTTGTCATCGTGACTAATAAAATTAAGAAGTATTCAGATAAACAATTTATCTAAATGGTGTGTTGAATAATTAAATATAGTCGTTTTTTTTTAAAAAAACAAAATTGACACACACACACACGCACACACACACATAGGATATACGTTAATCCGGGTTCTCACGTTTGAGGATGCCATGTAGTACACGGTTAAAACAATGCAGTTTCATGTATTCAGTATTTCGCATGGTCCGCATTTCAGGGATACTTTCTATTTCAATTAAATTTCTACTAAAATTCTAACGAGAGAATTATGTGTCGGTGTATGTTTAACTCTGTACATTTTCCCGACAGTGGCTACTGTGGCGATCCAGACCAGTACGGCATGTACCCAAACAGGGTGAAACGCCGAAGTGCGCCTTATGAGGTTGAAATCAACGAGGGTAGGCGCATTTTAGATCTTTATAAGTATGGTAAGACGGGCTTTTGCTGTGTCTCGATTTCATTTAATTCATCATTAATACGCAAATTGAATAGCCATTTCATTTTTTCTTACACGTTCATTCATTTAATTGACATCATGCTGAATTGGAGTTTAATTACGCACAGAGAAACGAAGGATACGTCGTGTCCCCTGTTTTAATATGGCCTTATAAAACAAGAGGAATAATGTCACTGTGGTGAGAAAAATGGTCACCAAGTAAGGTTGTAGCTAAAGGTTTAGCTGCATGCTTTCCATTTTGCAAAACCACATAGAACCTTGGTGAGTAATTTCTGCTATTTTTTTAGTTCATTAAAAATCATTTTCTGTTCCACCCCCAGCACATACACTAACCTTTTTAAGATGTTTTGATATTGTTTTTTACAACAACCAATTATTGGTTAAATAAAGGATAGGAATTGATTGATAGGAATTTGCTCCTGCGCTGACCTAATTGAAATCTCCTTATAAATGTAGATATTGGGTAGTTGTTGGTAAACGTCAGTCGTTAAGTAAAAACTAACAGTTTAAAAAGAAAACTGGCACTGTTTGAAGAACGCATTTAAGTTAAATAATGTGATTCCATCTCCATCCACAAAAGCAATGAAAGCCAGATTGGTTATCGTCTGTACATTTGGTGTAGAAAGAGACAAGGAAGGAAAGAGAGATGAGGGTTCTAACGCTCCTGGTACCCGAGAAAGGTATGGGTTCTAACGATCAGTGTACCTGCGAAAGGTGAGGGTTCTAACGATCAGGGTACCCGCAAAAGGTGAGGGTTCTAACATTCGGGGGGCCCAAGAAAGGTGAGGGTTCTAAACACTCAGGGCACCCGAGAAAGGTGAGGGTTTTTATGCTCAGGGTTGCCGCAGGGAGGATGTATCTACAGTAAATAGCTGGATCTTAAAAAGATAACGCAAATGTTCTTTAAAGGATTAGAAGGGAAAAAAGACTTGAATATGTATGAATAAACACATTTCACACTTTGCGATTCAGTTTGTAAAATGTCTTTCAATGCGTGATTTATAGGCGTTTCCTTGCACATTACGAATTTTCTAAATAGCTTCGTCGGGAAATCGTTTTTGAATTACATTGCAATTATATTGCATCTTAAATTATAATACAGAGTACTGTAAATAGCATTGAGTATTAATCGATCTCAGCCTGTCACATGACTTCTAAGATACGGTTTAAGTTGATTTTGTACATAATTTCATTTCAATATTAAAATGAAAAGATAGCAATTAGTTTGCAAAATGGCTTTGTACTTTTAGAGTTGTGAATTGGGAGTAGCTATTCTACTTGGTGATATTAGTGGGAAGCTGTACTCTGATTCAAGAGTTCATTTCTGGTCATTACATTCTGGTCATTGCAAAAAGCAATTTCAGGACTGGCAACGTAATGCAAATACAATAAGTACCTAATATAATCACATAACATATGTGAGCTTACATTAGAGGTTTTGGGGGGGCGGAAACCCTATGCTGCTAGCAGTCCTGGTCGTGGTTTCCTGTGAGGCTGTTGATAGATGCAGTGGTTTAGATGCCTGTTGTCACCTATAATTTATATGAAGTGACCTTAATGGGTCGTTTCCAGGACTCAAAAAGATAAAAGTGTTGCATCAATGTTGATGCAGGATACCCCGGAAGGCTTCTGAGTAGCAGGATATTGTGTACAGACTGTATAAATATGTATATGTGCTTACATGTATAAATACATATGCAGACACAGTCAAATCTAGAAGCAAAGGAGTAAAAGTGAAATACTCACCGCAGTCCTCTCTCTTCTCTCTGCTCAGCTGGTCAGCCGAAAATCGTGCGCAGGATCTTTACCAACAGCCGGGAGCGTTGGCGTCAGCAGAATGTGAACGGGGCCTTCTCCGAGCTTCGAAAACTCATCCCCACGCACCCGCCCGACAAGAAGCTCAGCAAGAACGAGATCCTGCGGCTGGCCATGAAGTACATCAACTTCCTGGCCAAGCTGCTCAACGACCAGGATGACCTGATGGGCGGAGGTGGCGGTTCGAGAGCACGGGCGGGATGCGAGTCCAGTCTGGAGAGGGAGGACCTTCTGCAGGAGATGCTGTCGCCCAACTCCAGCTGTGGCAGTCTTCTGGATGGAGAAGGAAGCCCAGAGAGTTTCACGGAAGACCAGGATTCCTCTGTGGAATTGCGACCGACCCCCAGAGGCCTGCATCACCCTGGCCAGCCACTAGATGGAAGCACTCAGCGATGATCAGGCCTTGAAAGAGAAGAAGCGAAATAAGGATACGGATCAACTAATTAACATATTGTTAAAAAGCACTGGGAAAATTACTCGGCATGTATAAGATGCAGTGGTACATCGATCTTTTCACAATAGGAATTTTAGCACACACCATGTTGGGTATTTTATACTCTTTATCTGGTTTCTGCCTTTTTTTGGTTTAATTTAATCGCTCTGCACCCCTCCCGGTGACCGTAATGAAAATGATTCTTCAATAGACTGTGGTACATGCAATGCATTTAAAAGGTTGGATTTATATTATATTATCCTATTTGGCACTGGTGATTTTTATTTTAAAAAAACAAAACAACAACAACAACAACAACAACAAAACTTCGGCAGAGATAAGAGGTAGCCCATGGAATTACGTTTTTTTTTTTTTTATCTGCTGCGATAATAGGAGCAGGACAATTGGCGTAAAAATGTCTGCGAAAAAATACGCATAGAAAAAGAAAAACAGATGAGCAAAACAAAGAAAGAAAGAACCTCTTGGTACCTTATTTAGTTTTCCCCATCAATTTTCATTTAAAAGGTACATTGGAGATATCTGCAGACCAACGATACAAAAAAGTAGTTCATACTAACCATGACAAATCTGTTGTCTGGGTATGAACATGTCTGCTGGGGTAAAGATAAAAAATAAAAATAAATATATATATATATATTGAAAAAAAAACTTTACAGTATTCTGTGGTGTTTGAAATACATGTTCAAGTACCTGTTATTTCAGCATGAATTTTTAGCACCAAACATTTTATCAAGTACACCACGTGTTATGACATTAATTATTTATGACATTGCAATCAACAAAATAACAATTTATACGTATAATCTGCTTACATATGTTAAAAATTTCCAATCAAATCAATGCAAAATAAAGACCTCGTAAATAATTTTTTTTTAAATTATTGGGTTGCTTAAACTATGGTATTAATTATTAATTTCATTTTTTACACATTTTTTCTTTTCTGTAGAAAAGAGTTTCCCACAGTCATGAATTAAACCCCATTGTTTTTTTCTTTTTAATTGAGAAAAAAATAACAATGTGTATGTCAATAATAGAAATCTAGAGCTAGACATTAAATGCGAGTTGTTTGCTATGTAAGAGGTACAAGTGGTCTTTGCCTTAGTGTACACAAAACCGAGGTGTAAGTCTGTATAAAGGGACCCGTCTGTCTGTATTTTTCCTGTTTTCCTGTTTATTGTGGTTTAGTATGGTACATTGAGTTGACCACCTTCGAACTCTGTCCCCCTCCCATCCTTTGTGACCGAGGACAATGCCAGTACCTATTTTTCTTCTGGTGAATGTTTCATCACTTGTTGATTTCTGCTTTTTATTAAAGTTTTTTTTTTTTTAGCAGACCCTAGAGTAACCAGCCTTGGTACCTTTACCTATTTTATGTATAATGCAAATACAAAAAAATAAACAAAATAAACAAAAATGGACATTTTATGTGACATTCAGTAGAAACAAGTTTGTTGATGATGATGAAT
>JAOYSI010000028.1:1478875-1490457 GCA_025775065.1 Hiodon alosoides | reverse complement strand
CAGCACCTTTGTGTTCTCATTCACACGCGCACATACCATCACACTGAAACCAGCACCTTTGTGTTCTCATTCACACGCGCACATACCATCACACTGAAACCAGCACCTTTGTGTTCTCATTCACACGTGCGCATACCATCACACTGAAACCAGCACCTTTGTGTTCTCATTCACACGTGCGCATACCATCACACTGAAACCAGCCCCTGAACGAGATCACTGTCACACCGAAACCTGGAGGGACACCTCGATCGAGAGCCCAAACCAGGAGTACAGGATAGGTTCAGCTCCCTTTCTCATCTTTCTCAATCCCACTCATTATGCTTTAATATCACATCATATTGTAATGTGATTAATTACTGTCCATAGACATATTTAGTATTTGAAGCGTTTCTTTAACTAAATGACTCCTTGGCTTGTTGAGATTTCTTTACGTCTCTGTTTTCTGCCCTTTCAGATTGTGGGTCCGTCTGACGGTTCCAGCTACATAGTGGACTATTACGGTGCTCGACTGACGCGGCTCGCCATAACAAACGAAACCTACAGAAGGACACAGGTTTCACCTTGAAAAAGGCCTGGGTGAGGAATATGCTGCCATCTTAGATACAGCAGTAATGTTGTCAGTGATTGCAAAGGTCAGCCCTTTTTTAACATTTTATCGTAGCCTGGGGCCCGAAAATTGTATGCATTCTGATAAATGATTAAGAATGTTGGCAGACTACAAGATGTCGAAATGTGAACATCCAGTGTAAAAGTTCTCAAGTTACACGCGGCCTGAACTTGGGGCTTAAGATGGAAAGATGTTAGGCCTCACTCAGAAAGGTCACGGTTCGTCCCGGGAGTCTAAAAAGGCCCTGTTGGGGGTAAGAAAGCAAACTTTTGCCCAAGGACACCTTCAGCAACACATCAGCGAGCCAAAGGTTTCCCTGGCTTCTGCTCTCTGAGGTCCCCAGCAGGGGCGTCCAGCGCGGGGGCAGGAGCAATTAAATGTCAGCGTTGCAATGCAAACTTTCTGAAAACGCAGAAGGGGTTGTGAGGCCGCACTTCACATGGCTAGCACCAGAGCGACCGGTGTGGAAAGCCCTGCCCCACCTCTCCTCTCCAGCTCACCAATATCCTCTCTCACTGGCAGCTACCTGTCTCTCTCACTCCTTTTATTTATTCATCTATTTATTTAGTTTTCTTCTTCTATGTCTGATGCTATTTCGGTTTCTCATCCCTTCGGTGTTTCTGAAGGGTTTGTGGTCTGTTACAGATCATGACGTGTTTATATTGTTGTAAACTAAAACACAAACGGGGAAAAAGAGTTTAGCTGAAAGATGAAGGCTTTGGCAAGAAGTGGTGAGCTTTGATATACCCAAGTCACTGGCTCCAGATATCTTGCAAGCACTCATTTTTGTAGTTCTGTGGGTATGAGGTAGAATGCTGTATTTTGTATTCTGAAAGCACAGCACACACAAGAACAGTTAATTATTTAACTGCCCGAGCGCTTATTTAGCATTCAGCCTTCATCAGCATGCGTGTGTTTCACGGTACCCGTTGTTGCATTTCTACCCCCACTAACAAAGGGCAGATTGTACAAACTGTACACTTGTCCACAGCAGAACCCCCCCCCCCCCAGCCCGTTTCCCAACCATTTAAACTGCTTTGTTGCATATTGCGCTTCTATCAATTGAGAAATTTTACCACAGAAATGTATCCTTCACACCGCTAACAAGTGAGCATCAGTACAAACCATTTCCTTTTTTATTATGAAATGTTTTTTTTTATATAATTCATGTTAAACAGCATCTATTCCCCAAAGTACACCCTTTGTGGAAGCTGGAACTCGTTGCTCGTTGGTTTTGTGATACTAGCGGTTTATAAAAATCCATGTATATTGTGTATTTATGTAATGGGTATATCAAACGCATGCTCCCTGTTTTACCTTCCTTGCTTTTGTGTGAGACAAATCTAAATTGTACATGGGAAGTGTAAAACAACTTTGTTCCAGAGTGACTAGATTAAAAGCCATTTCATTCAGAAATCTGCTATTAAAGTACACACCGCTTAAAGCAAACTTTTTTCTGTTTATTCTTTTCAGAGGGGAAATCATCGAAGGATCTGAATTTGCAGGAAAAAACCGACTACATTCTCAACTGCTAGGACCTGCTACATTCTCACCCGCTTTCTCATATGACCAAAGAAAGGCCCTTCTGTTCTAGGATATCCTATAGGCCCTTCTGTTCTAGTATATCCTGTTATCAAAATGTGTTTTAAGTGTGTTGTCGAGTCTTTTATTCTGAGAAACATTTCTGTGAATAAAGTTGCACACAGACAGAAATACAGGTTAATAAGGAGTTGGCCATGTGCTAAACGTACAGACATACATCTTCTCTTAGGTGACGGTTATTCAAAAAACCTGTTTTACAGAGATCAGGTCCTAGCCTGTTGTGCGTCTCTGTGGTTCAAAATACAGTTAATTTACTGTCCTTGTAAATGCTGGATCCAGTTCAGTTCTGGTCGAACTCTTTTGCCTAGATAGGAAATTGACCGGCACCAACAGATTGTGTTTCATTATGTTTGTGTTAGAATGCACTAGTAGAAAAGTGGTTTGTAAAATGTTTAATGGCATGAACTCAAATTGTATGCTATTAAATTCTCTCCTCTGCCTCTCCTACAGAGGTTATTGTGATAAAGAAATGTTAAAACTGCGTTTGGTGTCATTTTCACCACAATTTATGGTACTTCCAGTTAAATCCCTGCTGGTTCTTGAGTGTTGGCACGAAAAGACAGTCCACATAGTGGAAAGCACACCCTTTAGTGTGAGTCATTTTTTATGAACCTAAAGTTGGAATTCAGTGCAACTCCTCCGCCCCTAAACCTTTTCCAAGGAGGGGTATTCAACCTGAATACCTGCATGAGTGAAAAAAGTGAGTTTGATTGATCAGGTTGATTGATTGAGAAATGCTTCTCTATAATGTATTCATTGGAATATCACTTACAAGGATGTTATAAACATAATTATAAAATGTCTTTAGTCATATTCGATAGGCAGAAGATAGGATTTGTCTTTTTTATTTGCACATTTAAAGTTGTGTATGATATGATGATATTTTGAAAGCGAAAGTGTGTATTTGTGTCTTCTATTTCTTGAAAAAGCACTGGAAAAAAAGATTGTACATAAAGCGTGATGTAACGAAATAAAAGTTTGGAGTTCCAGAAGCAGTTGTTTTTTTGTTTAGTTTTTTTTACATTTGACGCAGCAGAGCTTGTCAGTATAAGACAGGGATAATAGGATAACTCAGGAGAGCCGTTCTACGCCCTGGTGAGATGCTTTGCAGGCGCGCGGCGTGGGCCCGCGTTGTCATGGCTGGAGAAGTGAAAGAAAGAAAGCGGTACTCAGGTGAGCCACTTGTTCTGTCCCAGCGCGGTGCCTCGATTCTGGGCAAATGCGGAAGCAAATCGCAGGACCACTCCAGTAAGTTGTTAATGCAGCTGTGTGCGAGACATACTGGAGATATACTGGTGTATTGATACCTGCAAGGAAGGGTCCCAACATCTCTGATCTTTAGGGCCCAATGACTCCTCCTCTGACTTTCTGTACTAGCCAAAGCACTACGTTCAAAAAGTTTTCACCAGCTGAAACAAATCCAGGAATCAACACAAAAACCATGTCTTGTGGGACGTGGTAAATCCCAGTGAAGTGGAATAACGGCAGAATCACAGTGAGGTCATGTGCCTTTTGACAATGTCAGCTCTCCTTTAAAGAAATAAACAAACGCCTTGCCTGATGGGGTGGGGTGGGGTGGTAGGACGGGGGCTGGGCTGGACACACCACAATGTTGACGTTCTGCAGCTGCTTGGCCCAGAGAAGGCTGTCAGTTTTGAAAAACAGGACATATGAAATGTGTGGTCTGTTGACCTTTGCTGGGCTTCCTTTTTTGTCGTCGTCGTCGTTCATGTAGTCACATTCCTCATGTAGTTCTCATACTTTCACGCTCGACCGGCCTCCTTGGACAACAGAGAACTAAAAGACCTCTCGACAAAACAAGCCACAGTTCATCTCCCGGGCCACTAGAGGTTTCCCCGAGCCATGCAGTGTGGTTGACATGGAGAATCGCGGATTTACAACGTCACTCTGTGACCGGAAAGCTAAATGATGCAATTAATAATACTGTCTTCATCTGGTAGCGAAGAAAAAAAAGAAATCCTGTTGATATGAGTGAAAGATGAGAGGATCTCAAATCTTTAACTTAGTTGAGAAAGCATCATGGTGATGATTAATGAAAAATAATCGATAATAAATGGGTGAGTGGGGCAACCAGTTACTAATAGAAACTTTTACGTTTAACTTCAAGAATTCACAAGCAACACAGCAAGCCTGCATTAAGTAGAAAACCTTCCTCTAGCTATCTCATTCTTTTTCTATATGGGTGTACGATTAGTTCCTGAGGGTAAGCCTCAGGTCAAAGACCGCTGGTAAGATCAATATCACTCGTTGATGTTTACTAAATGTCCTTAATGTGTTTGACCTTCGTCCTGGAGGCTGTATGCAAGTTTGTCTTCTTGGTCGAGGTTTCAATACATTTTGCAACCAGCGGGAGTGATGGCAGTTTCAGTGACAGCCCATGTAAAAAGCTGATATGTTTGCATCATGGGGCAGACCTTGCAATGGAACGGTTTCCTATTTCTCCTAGTTGCAGTAACGGCCCAGAAAATTAGTACGTGCCTGAAAACCCATTCATTTTACATGTCACTTTTCAAAATTCGAATTTGGGGCAAATGGACTTGAAACAGAAGTTCCAATAAAGTCAGAAATCTTTGCTCTCCTGTTGTCTCTTATTTTCATACATTTCAAACATCTTCCTCCCCCCTTTGTGAAGTACATCCTGTTTTCTGGCAAGTTTTTGGCCTTTCTATGTAGCCAGGCAGGGTCACGAGCCATGTGTGTTTAATCAAAATTCAATTACTGCACTGTACCACGCTCCAAAGCCCCTCAGCCCAGGTTATGAAGTATGATGAAACAGGCCAATCCTAATTGGTTCAGTATGGAGGCAATATCTATCCTACATGTTATGATAAATAGCTTCCTGTGTTAAAGGTTCTCCAAGGTATGTCAGCACAATGTTCCTGCAATCTTCCACCCCCTTTCCTTTGACAGCTCACGATATTACTCTAGAGAGGACTTACATCATTCTCCCCAGTTTGCTAAATGCAGGTCAAGGCCATTGTTTTGAAATAGTCCCGCTTTTTTGGAGCAAATTTATGGGTCCTGAGGATGGTCTGATTGTGCAGTGAGGAACTGAGAAAAAACCCCATGGACAAGCACAGTTTTTCTTCATTTATTACTGGGTACTGGCTTGTCCCGGAGCGAAGGATCTGCGGTCTGTAACAGCTAACCTCACCACTACAGGAGGCGTTCTCCCGCCACTGCTTGTGCCACTGCACTGCTCGCACAAACATCCATCATTTAACCACAACAAGGGGTTTCTCTCCCATGCCATCCACTGCAGTTCACACCGAGAAGAGATGTCTCAGCTGCCGCTAATAGAATTTGCTCCTCGCGCGCATTGGACCCAAAGGGATTTGTGGGAGAACACGCCGTACCTGAACATTATGGAAGGACACAGTGGCATCGGGTTTTACCGACGTGTTCACTTGCTAAAATAAACGCTACATTCCTCCTACATCTGGTTTGTTTGTTTCTAAAAGGAGCATAAGTGATTTGACATTACCCAGAAAATGAATGAGCGGTGAAGTTTTCACTCCAGGCCTCGTCGGATAGGTTATGGAAGCCATGAAATTACAGTTGTGTCAGTCGGAACCATGTGTCAAGAAGAATTAACGATAAGGTGACAAGCTTCACCAAATGTTGATCTATAAATGAATAAATTAATTAAATAAAACCCCTGCCTTCCTCCTAATCCTTTATTTTAATTTTCACATTTCTTGCTGGCGTCTCACCAGATAAGCCAGTCTAATATTCACACATGACCTCAGCCACGGCTTTCCTCAGTTGACAACCGGGTTCCCTGCCAGGGAGAGGGGGGGGAACTGGCAGGGGCCAACACGTGTGTGACCGTCGGTGGGAGGTGTGCTGAAATGAGTGTGACTGTGCGTGGGCCCCCAGTGTGAGTGAGCAGTGGTTGCAAATGAACGCGACGCCGAGCGGAACGACTGTGGGCAGGAATGGCACGATGGCCGGAGACCAAGCGTGTGACACAGCGCCCTGCCCGCGGGGAGGGGGGGGCGGCGCCAAGCGTGCCGCACCGCTCGTTCCCTCGCAGCCCACAGGAGCAAGCGGGGGGCCGTAACTCCACCGGTCTGACGGAGCGCAGGTGTTGCGCCAAGAGGCGAGGGATGTTCAAGGGAGTGCGCCGGCAGACCGAACCAAACAGCGTGCGCCAAATAGAAAAACAGCTCGATTGAGGAACAAGAGGACGGCAAAAACTGAGAGAGAGAGAGAGAGAGAGAGAGAGAGAGAGAGAGAGAGAGAGAGAAAAGGAAACCACGCACTCATACTATAAGACCCTTATCGAAGACTTCAATTTAATCCAAGTCCATGTCTGCCAATTCACTTAAAATAAGGCAGTGACCGTGAAATAAGCAGCACCTGTTTGTGACGGATCACACACAAGAGCTGAGAAGCCGATAATGCCGGGGTGAGTCACACTGCACTGCAAAGGAAACTGGCTTAACCTGGACGGGCATCTGTTACATCGCAGCTCGTCTGCAGCGTCCACCCTCAAGTGCCAGGCATTCATTCCTGCTGAGACAGCAGTGCTTTAAAGGAAATGGATTGGCTGGCTCTTTTCTCTCTTTCGTTTTTCTTTTTTTCTTTTTGGAGGATGTCTGCGCCTCGACTGTTTGAGAATATGAACTATCCGTTCATTGCATTAGTGAGTTGCAGATTTACAAATTTGGCCACCGAAAGAGCGACCTTCAGGACCTTGCGGGGCGTAAAAAGAAAATGACGGCGCCCAAGCAGACGTGAATGGTCACTGTTAAATGGACAGATTATCTCATGCATCTAATGAATTCGGCTTTATCTCGCATCAATCCCTTTTGGAAAACCATTTAGCCAAAGCACAGGTTTAAACGGATAGTTCCATCAGAGAGGCTCACACAATCTCCCTGTGCGCTCTACTCAGCTTGCCCATTTACTGTTAATTGATTCTTTGTTTTTCCACTTTTTAAGACCAATTTCTCAGAGAACATTATATATATATATATATATATATATATATATATATACACACACACATATGCATATCCATGCTTATTGGCGTTTAAGTGGCTAATACAGTCGTTTCGCACAACAACATAACCCGAGATCATCAGTAGATATAGCTGGTACTGAGATGTTCAGCAATACCCCTACAGGGGGCGATGTTTCTGCATATTCCTGGCAGGAAATTACTTCTGTGCTCTCCCCTCTTGGTTGTCAGAACTTATTACACATAATAGAACTTTATTGTGTCGATCCTGAAGAGCACATATAAAGGAGACAGATGATCAGGAGAAGCTGCACCTCTGTTTAGACACACATACAAAAAAAATACAAAATTTGGGTCATTTGTACAAAAGTCCTTCAGAAGGCCAGGATTATCTGCTACAACACCTAAGGTGTTAAGCGGAGAACACACTGCAAACACTGCACACACTGCACACACTGCACAAACTGTACACACTGCACACACTGCAAACACTGCACACACTGCGCACACTGTACAAACTGTACACACTGCACACACTGCAAACACTGCACACACTGCACACACTGCAAACACTGCACACACTGCGCACACTGTACACACTGCGCACACTGCACACACTGCACACACTGCAAACACTGCACACACTGTACACACTGTACAAACTGTACACATTGCACACACTGCACACACTGCAAACACTGCACACTCTGCACACACTGCAAACAGTGCAAACACTGTACATACTGCACACACTGTACAAACTGCACACACTGCAAACACTGCAAACACTGCACACACTGCAAACACTCACAAAGACACAACCTTGGTCTGGTGTGCTCCTGGTACAGGAGTATGGTGGTGGATCTGTGATGTTCTGGGGCTCTTTTTTTACTTATAAAGGCCCCGTGAGCCTTGTTAGGATATGTGGCACCATTAACTAAATTAAGCATTCCATGTTTGAAATGATGGAAGAATGTAAGTAAGGCTGACTGTTTCATTGCATGGTTAATTGGGAATTCAATATGTAGGACTCAATGTTTTGGGACTTATATTTGGGCTGAGACCCTGGTGGCTCGTATTTTGACTTGGATTTAAAAATTGTGGACTTGATTTACAAATCTAGGTTGAACGAATATGCTCTTTACACTGTTTTATTTTAATACAAATGAAGCAAATCTGAAAAGGACGTGAATAATTAAATTCCAAAGTCACAAGGAAAAGCATATATTGGCCTGTGACCAAGGCAAAACTTTGGCAACCTGATAATCGCATGTAATAAAATTGTATTTAATAGTGTTTTATAATTTTTTTCCCGTAAGTATCTTATTTCTTCTATTCATAAAAAGAAACGGCTATTTTATATAAAGTTATGTAAAGTGCGATTGGTGGGTGGCCAGATTTTTGATTTGGTCCCAGCCTTGGTGTCTAATAGCTCCGTAACAGACATTTACAGCTTGAGAGATCAGGTTTAACATGATTACGGTTGAAAGCAACAGTTTAGCATGGCTTTCAAAGTGAATCCCTCACAAGAATGAACAGGGAATACAATAATAGTCACTGTCATAAAAACATTTTAACCAAAAAGGCCGGGTTATGTATAGTCTCCCTATAAAACTAAAACAAGTCAGAGGCAGGTAGAGTATTATTTTACACTCAGCGTTGGATGCACACTTTTGAGAAGGTCAATGACCTGTGAGCAGTGTTTGGTAATGACCACGTTTTTGACAGGAGCAGTTTTTAATATCTTTTTAACAACGTGCCATGCCTGAGAGGTTTTTGATAGGAGCCATGTTTTTGGTCTTTCTGTTGACATTTATACTTACACTGTACTGTCCTGCACAGACTGCTGGTTGTCTACTATTTACGGACAACAGTCGATTGGTTGTTGACAGTCAGGACGTGATGATGCAAAACTACATTACCCTTCGTTATCGAGTTCAGCAACCAATCGCCTGCCCCGGTTTGAAGGCACTGATAGCCAGCTCTGTTCTGCTGCATGGGAGTAATCGCCATTCAGAGCAACGCACGTCCAGCAGTACCAACAGTCCCTAATGTGACCAATGCCTCTTCCTGGCCCTGATCGACCTTAGATCAATGCGGATCCCCGCCTTAACGACAGGCACTCCCGTGTACACATTTTACTAAGGACCCGGGCGTGGCTGGTGCCTTACATCAAGCTAACCCTAAATCGCCTAGCTGTGCACAAAAAAAGTATTCGTTCGGTGGCTGAGGTTGGTGAACGAGCCATGTGCACTTCCCAAATGGTGACAGGAAGAGAGTCGTTCAAAACCCAGCGTTGCGGTCTTTTGGTGCTAATCACATGCCCCGTGTTCCCCCGTGGTCGGGGGTCGTGATTTGGTTTGCATTCTGGAGAGCAACACATGGGAACTTCCATTGTCACAGATTTACGGGGCGTAAAGGTTTTTTACAGCTTGGTTCAGGGACAGACAGAAAAAAATACGGCGAGCGATGGCAGCAGAACCGGGGGAGTTGTTCTGCATTGTAGTTTTTCATATAAAAGTCAGAGGTCATGGCATGCCAGTAAAGCCCAATTCAATCCACCTCACTGGACCGAACCAAGTGGACACACACGGAAAAGACACAGAAGTGGGAAAGATACAGACAAACACCGAAAAATAAAGTAAGGCAACGGGCAGGATAACAAGGGGAAGATGGCGGAGAAATTAAGATCTTTCAGAGGGGCTCTACCTGAATACCACCAGGGTTTTTTTTTTAAAGTCTTGATCCTGCAATTTCCAGTCTAATAGCTGTGCCTGAGGCGCTAATATGATAATGGGCCTACAATCACCAGGGACGAACGTTTCTCCAACACAGAGAGACCCGCTCCGTCCTGTGGAGACGGCTTTGATTAACGGGTCTGAGTAATCCTGGACATGCCGGACAGAACCGGGAAGGAATCTTTCACTCGTACGGTTGGCACAAAAGGCCCGGGTGTAATTGCTTTAAAATCCGATGATTGATAAAGGCAGAGTTAGACATCCCAAACCTCGATTCATCCCTCGTAGACACAGACGCATATGTGCACACACACACACACACACACACACACACACACACACACAGTGCAGGTGCGCCGAGCGCTGTGCGGTTTCACCCGAAGACCGAACACAAACAAACAAAAATGATCATCAGATCAGCCAGGGAGAAATATCTTTCAGAGCTACAGTGCACATCTTTTGTCTCTTCTTAACTCCCTCCAGTTTGTTTGCTTAAACTTTGAGTACCCTCTCTGAAACACAGGCCTTCTTGATTAATCACATCTTTCATCTCAGATAAATATATATCTCATTGTTTGCCATGTTTTTGTTAAAATTGTTAAAAGGAAATGCCCAGCCACAAAGTGACATCTGTTCTGAATTATCAAAGAAAAGAATGAAACTTGATTTCAAGCTTATGTGAATGGCTCTGTGGCATAGGACGTTTCCAGGACTACAACCCAGATGAGGCTACAGGGGGGACACACTGACAGACTGACAGACACAACCAGGACGTTGTTTGGGAACATGAGTGCTGTTTAGGGGATTGCAATGCACTCAGGTGCTTGTAGTAAAGTTCACCATTACATTTTTTTGCGTTTTTAATTTGCAATTTGTGTCAGTTTTCTGCTTTGATTGTCTGATTTACCTGAGAACTTTAAAAAATATAGTACTTTATGTTGTGGCGTTATTTTATTCAAAATAAACACTTTTTGGACCTAACCACTACTGAGCATTTGTGACCTGGGAACTAATTTGACCTGGTTCATGAGAGTTCAGTTAAACATATTGATCTTGGATATTTGTCTATTTTTGTATGGGTGGTGCACCTGCTGAGTGTCAATGTACCTGCTGCTTTTTGTCCCATGACCTGCGGTGGAGGTCGTGACCTCTGAACCCCTTGACCTCTCATTCCTTAGTGGCGTTAGTGGCAGGGACCTTTGCTACGGTGGAAACCCGACGCCCTGTGTTGCTTGTGAATTATTCACAGCACCTCTTGTGGTTTCGTCCCGGGACTGTCTCTCCTCCTGACACCCAAAGCCCCGACGACCGAGCCCCCCCGGGAGAATCCAAGTTCACTGTCACGGCGGTTCACAGAGAGTCCTGCTGGGGAAAGTAGCCATGGAGGGGAGGACAACCAAGTGCCTCAGTGTTTCCCCATGCACAACTTCAGCTCCATCTTTCTGTCGCGGTTCTTTTTAAACTGCAGAATGTTAGTGAAACTGCATGTCACGAGTCACGACAATGGTACTGTGGCAAGCGAGCACCATTTGTGTCCTGTTTAAACTGCAGGTGAATGTAAGTGAAACTGCATGTCACGAGTCACGACAATGGTACTGTGGCAAGCGAGCACCATTTGTGTCCTGTTTAAACTGCAGGTGAATGT
>JAOYSI010000028.1:1461284-1478775 GCA_025775065.1 Hiodon alosoides | reverse complement strand
GTCACGACAATGGTACTGTGGCAAGCGAGCACCATTTGTGTCCTGTTTAAACTGCAGGTGAATGTTAGTGAAACTGCACGCCACGAGTCACGACAATGGTACTGTGGCAAGCGAGCACCATTTGTGTCCTGTTCATGCTGGTTTTCTCTCCGACACCAGACCTGAGCCTGAGAACATTAGATTTTTGTTTTTCTGACATAAAATGGAATAAATAATCTTCCTGAAACAAATCATTTGAAGGGTTTAAGAGAGAAAATAATATTTGTGGGGTACTTGGTCACCTTTAGGCAACAGTGACCCACAATGGGAAAAAACGAATAAAAATAAAATAAATAACGTATTGAAACCCAGTATAATATTTCAAAAACTTTATTCACTGTAAATTCATATGTGCCGAAAACAAAGAAAACAAAGAACTGTCTGTTGCTGTCAGGCAACATTGTACAATGAAGGACCAAACGGAAGCAAATTGATGGAAATTAATTCATTTAGATGAACAAAGTTGTGAAACACAGTTAAAAACAGTGAAATACTTTCAGGAAATGCCAAACAGAAGAAGTGTCCTCCGCATGTAACGTTCGCCGAAGTTCAGAACAGGTAAATTCTGCACTTTCACTATACCCTTACAGCCAGGGAACTTGCTCGGGCCTCTCTCCTCTATCCAATTAGGCCAGAGATCGGTGTCGCCGTGGTGCTCAGGTGTTGACGGCATTGATCCAACGCTCTGTGTGTTCTCAGCCAGGTTTGGCTTTCAGTATGGTGCGATCGTCTGCGCCAGGCACGCCGGTTCCAGTCTCTCAGAAATGGCTGCCCTGGGCTTTTCACGCAGTTACTAGGCTTCTCAGAGAATAGTCTGACGAACAGAAAACATCCTGTCAGCGGCAGTTCAGAGGCCTTGAAAACAGGCGAGAAGTGAACGCGTGACTCGTTGTAAAGTTGCCGGTTTATCTCATCGTGGTTCAACTCGTTTGTGTGCGTTTGAGTGCATTAGTGCGGGAGGCCAAAAATGCCTATGTTACCACGAGAACAATGTCGTGCAGCAGAGCAGGGACGCGGATGGGAATCCAGGGGTCCAGGACTGGATCGGACGTTACAACCTAAACCAAATTCCTAGAGCGCTGGTGGTTTCCATTTCTTTTTGAGACCACGATGTTGTACCTGAAAACAAGCATGTCTTACTAGGTCTTCATAAGGCCTGAAATTGACCATGAACCGAAATGACTTGCAAGGACACAGAGCTGGAGCATTAGCATTTTTTATTCTTTTTTTTTTTCTCTCTGTTGCATAGGAAATGCACAATTTATTTCCAGTAATTAAGTCTGCGAAGAGGTGGTTGCAATGATGGGCCAGGAGGAACGAATCTACCCCAGTTTGAAAAACAAGGTAAGAAGGAAAATCAAATATTTAATAAGATAAAAGTATGATCGGTTTAGTCACATGTTACACAAGGATTGACACAATTACATTTAACTAACCTACAATGCAACTAGTAAAATCGTACAAAAAACAAAACAAAAAAAAACAATGGTCGTTGATGGACACCAATAGGTACAAGTGTAAATAGAGGCACAAGGTTTTATTTCATTTTCAAACGTGTCAAAAACATTTCTATATCTGATAATATTTCTGAGAAGTGGATAAAAGGAATAACGGGTGATACGGGGGATATGTGGCCGATGATGAGAGTTTGGGGAGTCCTGTCTCACGAGAGAACACAAGAAGTTAGAGCCAACCAATAGCAGCTGTTCAGCTCCGAGCATTCTACACACAGCTGAGTACTCAATGGGGTAAGGATACTCAAAGGATTGTCATTTTTAATAACTATACATGTTTGGGGTAAGTGTGCAATAGGATCTGAAGTGCACAGAATGTCCACTGGCAAGGAGTCGAGCGATCAGTCCTTATTCAGACCTGGGTGTTATTTTTCAGTGTCTACAAACAGTCAGAGCGATCGGATCTCTTTCAGTATAAACGGGAAATCCCCAGCTTTCACAGGGCGAACAAGACTCTTGTCTGGGGAGGCTTTTTGTTTTGTTTTTTTATTTCCTGTGTGTCTTGTCTTTGTGTCAGGGTAAACACCACTACAAAATGCAGCACACAGATTTTGAGCAGAATTTTTCTCAGAATCTCCGAAGCTCGCCTTGTTGGCCTGTTGCGATCAACATTCACACGGTTGAGCTCCACCTTTGATGTGCCGTCCAGGGAACTAGCAAGGCTACTCTCAATCCCTTCCCAGGTCCCACACCGCTCAATCGAGGGATCTATCTCCAATAGTGCTGAATGCAACATATATGACCGAGACATTGATCACCTCAACATATTGTTTTCTACTTTGTAAAAACGTCTGTGATGTCGTCCCGGGCGACCCGAGATGCAGTCGATTCTTTAGGCTTGTCTATTTTTCAAAACTCCAGGATACAGTAAGCTGGACTCTCTCAAGGCGACCAACTCTGATGGTGCGAGTCTGACACAGGTCTGAATAAAATTGATCAGCGGCCAAAGATTGTCAAGATCCAATGAGTGCGGGGCTCGGTTTATTATACATTTAGGCCAAAATCTATAGAGTCTCACCAGTACCACACTGAACCTTCAGGGAAAGGTTAATGAAAGTGAAGAGACAAAAGATAAGGCAATTTGAACTCCAGGCCAATGGCTTCTCGTCAGAAAATATAAGGGGGGAAAACTTTACATGAAAAAAACAAAAAGTAAAAGGAAACCATTTTAAGAGCGAAAAGCGAAGAATGAAAATATAAGTCGAACTGAAGTTCAGAGGACAAAGAAAGAGGATTAATAAAGGAAGGGTTCAGATGCTGGGAGGAACAAAAGACCAATGTAACATTCTTGTTTTTGTAATTTTCTTTTTCTTTTTTTTTGTTGTTGTAATATTCATAACAGCTTACTAGGCGATTATGGAAGAGCATGCAGTTATATTCAATTTTTATTGTACATCAGCTATAATGGGAAGGGTTTGACAGACAGCAAAGGCTACCGGTGTTGAAAATCTCAAACAATACCAAACAGTATTAATTATTCAGAAGAGCGCTATAATACAATTTTCACAGGCACTGCATTTTTTATTCTTCTTTTTTAAATATATCAGGTAATATGCTGGTTTGTTTTTCATTATAATATTTCTTTTCTTCGATTTTCACACAATTATTTCTGTCCTTAAGCTGGCATTTCGAAAAAACATTAACCATAAAAGAAGGCAAAGACTGAAGTTAACAAAGTAGATACCCAAGTTTTAGAATATATATATATATATATATTACATATATTTGTATATTTATATGTTATATATATATAGCTCTACATATGTTGTGTTAGTGCATAGTTTTCATGCAGATAAAACTGCTATGCTTTATACGCTGTCAGAAAGCTGAATGAGTCCAAATTATCACATTTTCAGTGTGTCTCCCTTTTAACCAGCCTGAATTAGCACCATGTAATGACTTTGCAATATAAGGGTAAAACTCTCTCTCCCAAAGGAGCGCTGACACTGTTTGCATCACAGGTGAGTTTTAGGGAACAGCTTCAATGTTACCTGCCTACCATTTATCGTTTTATAAAGGTAACGTCATACACTGGTTGTGAGCGCGCAGCTTGCAAAAAAACGTCCAACGTTTATTTCCCCCACTTCATTCCCATTTTCACCTCATTCCAATGCTGCCAGGCTTGGAGCTTTGAAAGGCCAACTGTGACATAACCGGTCCGAATTACTCTCAACTCCTCATGAATGCCCAGGAAATCAAAGGTAAGAAGAGACCATGAAAAATACGGTGATTACCATTCTCCTTGTTGCTACCTCCAAGACGGGGGGTTGTAACCGAGAATGACCTTAGGCCAAGAAGAGAGAACCCCCTTTAGACGTCGTTGAAGCTCTTCATACAAGTTATGCACCATTAAATAGACAACGTTGTTAAAAAGGTGTATTTTTTTTTTTTTGCCTTCCACTATAAAAACAACATTTTTATGGCTGTGCAACGGGTTTCAGATATCGCATCCTTGCCTATTGAGAAATACCCTGGATACAACCTGAAAAAATCTTTCCAGTCATCATTACAAACTATGTTTGTCTTATCCTTCAAATACCTTATATTACAGGGCAAAGGGAATATCACCACAGCAACAGCAGCAACAAAAAATGACGAAAAACAAAACACAACTGAGGCCTTTGATCTGCTTTGGCAATGTCTGGCCTTTACTCAGCTGACTTCCCTGAACAAGGGGCATTCTTTCACAGACAGTGAAAAACTAAAGAAAAGTGTGATTCTTCCCTTTTACACTCAGTACCAGCTTACGGGTTTAGGGGTATGTTTCGCTGTTTATTCATCTGGATGAGCAATTTTCATTTAGGCCTTGGAATAAAATTATACTTTCACTACCATTTATATTCCTCCAGACAACAACCTTCAAGCCTCTTAGCTTAAACATACCAATGATTGCTACAACAGCCTCTATTTTCTGTATTTTGCTGCGTTGAAAAATGTATTTAATCAAAAAACTTCAATCAAAAACCACCAGTAATTCCGAAATAACATATGCTATACCAACGTAAACAAAGTTTCTACGTTTAGTTGGTTTGGGGTCCCTTGGCTTCTGTATCCCTGTATTGACCAACACATCCATGGTGCTCCTTGCCCGTGGTTCAGAAAGTTAGGAAATTTCAGCCACGATAAGAATGGAGCCCACACATCCAAGTATTCGCCTAGCCACATGTCGTGAACGACGCAGGCCGCTGGAGTGGGAACATAACCTTCCCCGCAAAAACGCTGGAGCTCAGTCCTCACCAGGGTTAAACAGTATCGTGCCCAGCTTGGCAGTTTCCCCAGATGGGAACAGCAGAACAGGGGTTTGAAATAAAATCGAAAAAGGACCACTCCAGTGCATGGAAAAGGAGCACAAAGTCTCCTGTTCTGGGTGCACTCATGTGGGGCCTTTGCTAGGCATGTTCTGTTTCTCCACAAGTACCGTTAATGCCAAGGCCATCTTTCTGATGGAGACCCAGGGTGAACATGACAGGGGCGAGATTAGGCAGAAACAGAGGCTTTTGGGGAATCTGTGGCCCAGCTCGTTAATGTACACCCACACTGCTGCTTCCAGTCTCCGTTTCATATCAGCCATTGGCATAGGGGTCAGTGTAGCAACAAGCAATGCACTGATAGTGAGCTCTGAGCACACATTCCTCTACACGTTTACTGGACTTGAAAATGAGATTTTTTTTAATAAGTTGCCTTTTCTTTTCTCATTAGCGCCAGGGCCAGGCCCTTCTGGGAGCGTAGTCTTTTATGGTGGAGGTGTATCTTGGGACCAACCTAAAAAATGTATTACTTCCTCTCTAATTATCCAGCTACCTGAGGATAAAACACCTAAAGATCTTTCATTTGACGCAAACTTACCAATAAAAAATAAAATAAACAGCGGGAAGGAGCTTTTAAATGACTCAAAGAAAGTAAGGAATCCATGAATTAGCGTTCTAACAGCACTGGCGGAGAAACTCACCTGAGGTTAAGCAATGGCTATGTACTGGGGCAGGTAGAATGAATGATCAAACCAAATGAGAAGCCTGCAATGAAGGGTTCGGGGCTAGAGAGCGCCAGGAGAGGCTTTGGGGAAACCGTGGAGACGAGCGGTGACGGGATGGGGGAGAGATGCGTCGCAAAGAAAAAGAATCATGTTGCATAACAAGCAGTTTATTTTTCCTGCATGGAATGGTGATCACAAAAAGATGCCAAGATGTAGTCATAATAGGGGCATCTTTTGGCTGTCTATGTCATTGTCTTCTGCCTAAACTAAATTTAAAATGCATAAAAAAACACTCTTTTCTTGCCATTTTCCTCAGAATTACCTAGATTTAGCTTCATCAATACTGATGCAACAAATAACCTTCAAAACATACAGCATACTTGTAACATCCATTTACAATGGGTATTTTCACCTCAATGCCCTATACTTTTTAAGTATAGGAATATGCTATACCATCAGAAGATGAAAGAAAAAGTCCTTAAATACATACAAAAAAGAGAAAACCAAAATAAAAAAAAGGAAACGGGAAAGTTTTCAACTTAAATCCAGTTCCCAGATAACAAAACAAAAAAAACAAAAAAAAACAAAAAAAATCAGTTCTATTAATGTGGCCTCAATACAAACAATCATAGAATTCACAACACAATTTTTTTCCTCATTTAATCAATGTTACAAAAGTCCTGCATTATAAAATAGGGCAGCTTTAAAATCAGTGTAATTAATAAAACTATACAACATACAAATGACACGTCATCCAAACTCTCAGGTCCTCCTGTCCTGCTTGCCCAAATTGTTTTCCATTTCCTGTATTTGTTATTACGTCACTTTCCACATCTCTACTTGTGTACCCAGACCTAAATTACACACGCACATAAAAACGAAAAACAGACTGCCCAGACTATTGCTTTTATAATCTTATTTTTCTTTTTTTTTTCTTTCTTTAAAAAGGGTGCAATTTTATTGTATCTTACACACACACAGCAGCCAAATCTTGCTGATTAGACGCTAGGCTGCTTAAAACAAGTTTTGTGACAAAAACTGTCCGTGCAATCAATTTTTCCCTTCGCTTAAAAGCCCTGGAAGCTGTGTTTATTTAATTATATTCTTGCTATTATTGTCATTTATTTCATATTTAGTGCAGATGATTAAGAACGTAATGCCCAACTCATAGCTATAGGGTAGGCAAGACCAAGGACAAAAGAAAAACTCACCCACTGATAAACACACCACCCACGCAAGTGTAACTACTAAACCATCACATCAGACACCTAGTAAAACAATCCCCATACGTTAAAATGTTTTTAAAGATATATTTACGACAAAAATAGGTAAAGTAAAAATTACATAACTTGGAATTCTGCCAAAATGTGTATTTAAAAAATGGTCTTAAAAAAAAAAAAATACTCCTTCTGAATGCTATAAATTGTCTGTCAAAGAAAATGGGTCTGGGTGTGTGACGGAGAGGAAGTGGTCTCGTTTAAGGCTTGCTTGTGACCAAAATAGATAAAAATGCCTACTTTTAGCTCAGATGTCAATGAAACAGAAGGTAAAAAATACCCAAATCAGGCTGACCGGAATTCAGTGTGGACCTGCACAGTCAGACAGACTGACGCCTGATCACACCTCCAGTCAAGTGCAGCGCTGACTTTGGTTAAAATAAAATAAAAACTAATGTATGTCTGCTAGTGTATTTCTACTAGTGTATGCCTAACTAGTGTATGCCTACATGAGTGCAAGCAGGTATTGCATATCATTTTGTCTCAATAATCATTTCTGGGAACAAAAACAAGAGGACTGAAAAAACTATCAAAGGTAATGATGAGTAATTTCCATTTAGAAAATTGCAACAACATCCATAAATAGCGTTATACTAGCATCAACATGAGCAAGATTCGGGTAAAGAGGGATGTGGAGATGTCAAACAACTATGTACGGGACACTAAGGACCTAAGAGCCTATTCTATTCACTGTACAGCGAGGGAGGGGGTCATGTCTTGTTGATTGACACTGGTCTGGTTTAACAGCAGTACTGAGAAATGCTGAGAAATCACGTTTCGAGATCTCGTACTCTGCGCCGTACTGGAACGATGCATCAGAACTACCATTGTACGGTCATCAACACGAAGGTCTGAGACACATTAAAATGGCTGAAATTAAGGTTATTCCATAATGATTCATCAATAGTAATTCATCACCGTTCTTACTAGTATCATTGTCAGTATTAGCAATATAATTCTACAATTAAATTCACTCAGGTTTCCCGCACCATGGGAGTTGGTGCGGAACTCAAAGCAACCGAACAGAAATTTTCGACAACTTTGTGCAACAACTCAAGACCAGACCATCGCTCAAGGCACATTGATGAGGATCAATTGTTTCGTGCAATTTGAGAACATATATACTTGTAAAAAAATGTCAAACGGGTGGAAAAAGAAGAGGGAGAAACGAAGGGGAACTTTTCAGACGGGAGCGAGAATCGTAAAGACGCTCAGCTGGCTGATTGTGTAAGACAAAAGCTTTTAAAAAATCATTTAGGGGTCAAACAAATATATTGGCAATTGCCGGTTCCTCGGGATTACAATATTTTGTCTTAATTCACACTACTTTAAGTCTAAATAATCTATGTAAAAAATTGCCACTAACACTAGAACATGCAGATTTTTTTGTGTTTTTATTTTTTATTTTTTTAATCAGTTTTGATCGATGGAGGATGAGTCGTTCGTTAGGGTGTAAATATGTGTATAGCATTAAAAAAAAACATAGAATCAACGTAAAACCAACGCAAAACGGCAAGATGCATGCGAAACAGCCTCACTGTCTGGTTGAAAATCTCGACCGAGTTCTGAATTAAAGAAGAAAAATGATGCCTTTATGGGACGTTCTATTCCCTCTTTTCGTTTGAGTTTTCATCTGTGCCCCGGGCATTCAACAGACTCAACAGACTCACAGCCCATGAACCCATTTCAGAAAAAGTGCTTTAGACTGAACGATGCTGGAAACGAAAGTCTCTCTAAACCACGCTCGGATCAACTCTTAAACATCTGCCGGTAACAACACAAAACTGACGGACTATGCTTCGAAAAAACAGGGGCCTTAACGCAACTTGGATCCTCTCTAATTCTGAAATATATTTTCAAACCATGTGCTTGGTTAAAAGTAGCTGACTGCTTTAAAATACTTTTTATGAAATTTTATGAAAATAACAAAAAAAAACCAAAAAAAAAAAAAAAAAACCCACAGTCCTAAAGCATATGAATGTCTTAAGAATCTCTTTTTTAAAACTCATTGTATGGGTTTATACTCAGTTTAAGTATTTCTTAAAGGGATATTTGTCTTGAAATAAGGATACGGATAGATATACAAGGTAAACAGAAGTACAGAAGAAAACGACATAAGCAAACTCAGCTCCTCTTATTTATCACAAGGCTGTTATTCTGTTTTACTTTTTTTACCCCAAAATTTTAGAGTCCTGGAGGTGTAGACGGACTAAGAAGAAAAATATATATATATATGTATATACATATATACTTTTCAACAACAGGTCCAACCATCTCTATCCTACAAAGATACAGATATTTTACTATCCAACAGCCATCCAATGAAATTGCACTTTCCTCAATGTTCGCCTACAGTCCTTGATATCATTTGTCAGGTTTCGTGGATAAACGGACCATCAAAATCGCCTTTCGCTTTATACAGACCTCTTGGAGGGGCCCACGGTAATAACTGAAAAGGTTTCTGTACAGAACTAAAACTTAAACACGTCTCTGAGACAGGAGTCGTTTTCTCAAAACATCCCATTAAAACGCTGCACTTTCTACCGTAAATAATTGTTTTTGTTTTGTCTGTTTTTTGCACAATGGACGAACGTTGAAACGTGGGGGATCCTCCGTCTTCCAACCGCACCTCCCCCCCCCCCCTCCCCGAAACCGTAGAAGACAGTCCGTGATTTGTTGCTTTCCATGCATACGGTGATATGTCCCTGAAAAGCCCGGGTGCCAAGGCTTCCTGACTCCCTGCATGGCTTAGCTTTCCACTGTCATTGTCACTGAGCGGAGGAGTGTCACGGCTGCCGGAGACGGAGATGGAGAGAGGTTTTAGCTGGTGGTATCTGACCCAGGTAAAACCCCCTGCATTGATGAGTGAACCGTCGTTACAAATCAAATAAAACGGAAAAGAAAAACACACAAAATACAAACAAAAAACAAAGAGGTTAATTAATTGTGTGACCGTGATCCATAGCTAAATATACATATTTGTATGTATACATCCGCAGACTTGCAGCTTCTGTGCAAGCCGCCAGTTGACCCAAGTTTTTAAGACTAGCTAAAATAAAAGCTCAAAAGAAGCTATCTGATCAGTCACATTGTGTTTCTCCCCCTCTGGCAGAACAGCTAACAACAAGAAAAACATATTTACTCTCCTAAAAAAAAAAAAAGGTCTCCCATGGTGCTTCAACAACCGCTATCAATAGAGATTGACTGCACCCATATATAAATATAGATATATAAACCATACATATATATATATATATACATATATATGGGCTATATAGATATATGAATCTGCACGTATGTATGGACTCCTCTTGTTTCTGGTAGGGGCAGGGGTAGTGCTGTAGCCATGCGTCACTCAGGAGTAGGTGTGTGTTGGGAAGGGGCTCCTCTCTGTCAGACTGGCGAACAGGATCCCAGGTCACGGCGAGGGGAGACAGCAGGATCTCGAGTGGTCTGTTGAGCGGGCAGTGAGAGTCTGGAGTCTTTAGCCCAGGTACCACTGTGAACACAAGAAGGGCAGAGAGCAGTTTAGACGAGTGTATCCCAGGGCAAACGCAGGAGGCACCGCTGACACGAAGGATGCGGGGTTGTTAGTTCGCCATTGTTCTGCCTACTTGAGGATAACCCCACAGTTCAGCCAGCCACTCTTAAGTGGGCCCCTCCTCTGTGGCCTCCAGGGGGCAGCGTGAGTCGCTCTTTTCACTCGCTGCTGAGCATTCCCTCAGTCTCCCTCAGTCTGGCCTGTCGCTTTTCTCAATAGGAAGAAAAGGGTGCTTCACGCTCACTCCTGACTACTGGGCAAGGTGCCTGGCGGGCAAGGTTAGCCTGACACACCTCTGTAATCCTTCAGTGAAATGGGCTTATTGATTGCTCAGCTCCATTGTTCACGTTTCCAGTGAGCGGACAGACCTCCAGCCCCCCCCCCACCTCTCCCGTCTCAACTTCCCTCGCTCCCTCCCTCCCTCCAAGTTCAAGTTCATCCTGGTGTTACATCATGTCTGGTTGCTAGGGACAACCAGACAGCTGTAGACGTGACTATCATTAGCAAGACCAGGCCCTGCCTCTTGACCACCTCCCTCCATCACTCTATCCCCCTTGTCTTCCTTATGTGTCCCCCTCTTTTTTTAACTCTCCTTCTCCCCATCTCTTCCCACTGTTCTGTTAGCTCTGTTCACCCAGTCCCTGCTGCAAACACACAGCGCTATTGATTCGGCCCGCCCCCACCAACTTCACACTCCTCCTTCCTTTCAACCCCCTCCCAGAACACATACTATCTCTCCACCAATCCAGTACGGAGCTTAATTAATCCTTAACAAAAATGTTACAGCCAACACTGTTGAAATGAAGACAATAGTTCAATTATCGTGTTTTAACTCCTCTGCATACTAACTCTTTGATGCGCCTGGGAAAACATTTGGGCAGACGAGAATTATGGTCCCACCCCCACCCTTTAGGTTCCTCTCGTTTTAGGCCTATTACCACCGCATGGCAGCCTTCAGATGCCTAAAAGAGTGACCAGATCGGAAAAATCAACGAATCGGAGATTGCAAGAAAGAGAACCGGTGCACAAGAAAGGATCACTGTTCAGTTAAAAGTGAAGGAAGGAACAATGATGATGAATTCATCAAAAAGAAGACTACAGCGGCTGCAACAGGATGGTCCTACTTAGCTCATAACTCTTTTAAATTCCGTTGCTTGCTAGCAGCACGGCGCTGGAGCTCTAAGGTTAGTTTTTAATCAATAGAAGTCGCTGACTCTGGACTTTCTGGTTCTGCGCAGTGCAGCTTCTTCCTGTCTCTGTCTACGGGCTCGCGCACACCCCACTCCCCTTCTTCTTGTCCTGGGACGACTTTTTCAGACGGGGGGTTCTGCAGACAGAGTACGACTGTGTGAGGTTGGCTCCCCCCAATTTTTTTCTCCCCTGCGGCCAGGCAGACAGCGAGGCAGTGTTACAGCACAGAGGGTTGGACTGACAGATAAGATTTAGACGGCAGATAGCGCACTTGTAACTGGCACATCACGAACACACTTTTTCATTGGATTTACCTGCACTGCTTGTGCAAAGACAGCCTAAGAGGCAGCACAAAGGGGGGTATGGCGAGAGGGACTGGTCTTACACGCCCTCCCACTCCGCCCATATCTACGTTCCCTCTACTGTGTGAAATAAAGACACAGTGACTTTTATAGGTTTATTCAATACTTTACACGAGAGCTCCACAATATAACTCCCATAGTGCATAACAAGGTCTCCACAACAATCCTTAGAGGTAGACCGTGCTTTCACTGAACGTGCAAGTCAACCTGTGGTAATGGGACGGCAAAATCTCAGTAGGGAGTATACATTTTATATGACCTAGTGTGGATCCACGCTCACGTTACGATTTAAAATGACATATTTCAGTTTCCGGAGATATGTGGTCCCGGGCAGTCCTGCTTGTGCAGGGAAACAATGTGTGGTGCTTTCCATACAATTGAGGGAAAGCTTTCACAATGTTGCTTTCCTTGTGTGGTCTGATGGGTTAGGGTTAGGTTGTGTGGTCTGATGGGTTAGGGTTAAATCTGATGAAAAAAAAAAATTGGCAAAGGGTATGACCACACGGGTTATAAAGGCTATACTTATAAAGGCTCCCCTCTCTCTCTCTCTTCACCAGGGATGACCTTCACAGCTGAGAAAATGAGGTGTAAAACCGCAATCTCCGATTCCTCGTGCCTCTTCCCGGGACAGTGAAAAGAAATACTTGCTTCTTCTCTGTGGTTTTCTGATTACGCCCACCCACAACCCAATTCTCTAACTAACTGAAAACAGACTATCTAACTCCTTACGATCCTACGATTCCCAGCACACAATAGGCCGCCTTAAACCTTCAAACTTCTTAAACCAAAAAACTTACTACGGTAATGCTATCGGTTTCCAACAACAGGCAGTTGATGTTTCCTGTTAAAGGAACCGGACCGGGGAACAAGGTCAGTAAAATCCGTTGCAGTAAGCTGCCTACACATCAGTCCCCTTACAGGAACATATTTCCCTGATAGAACCATTTTCTGAACTAAAATATTGGAGAGGATATGTGGGACTGCAAATCCCTGTGCGGAGGCTGTTTGTTAGGGTTGAGCTGGGCTGTGAGTGTATGACGTTGAATTGGGGGGATTCAGTTTGCGTGCACTGTAAACTCTTCAAGTGCAGACATGAATTTCTTTACGCACATGGCTAGCCTCAGGGGTCCATACCCCAAGGTGGCTGTACAGCTAAAATTAACTTGGAAGATTATGGAAAGAAGCTCTGACATTCTGAATGGTAAAATGACTTAAAATGGAGATAAAACAAACAAAAAAACTAATTCAAGACCCACACAGGGCTGGGAGTCTCTAAACCAAACTCCAAATATGTCAGTTTTCTGCACAGGGAACTAACCCATTTTATAACACAGAGAAATCTTGTGCTTCTTTTAACTTCCCAAACACTGTCTGCAGAGATCTGGTTTTAACCTGTTGCGTTATCAACAGAATAGTTATATAGCTGGTCAGCTCCTTAAAACAGAACAGTCGGAATGCTGGAAAGCCCGATAACAAAGTTTCATTCAACCGAGCCTGTTTTGCAAATATTTAAAAGACCCACCCCAACTGCACTCAGAAACGGGAGCTAACAAGAATCTAACGAATCTAACTTTGCGAACCCCGGCGCTCACCAACTCTACAGGGTTGAACTTAATTGGCAGCACCTCGCCAAAGTAGAAGAAAGTAAAAGCGGGAGTAAAGTGATTTTGAAAATTTGTACAATCCTCTCAGAGTGTGGCTTGGTGTTTATGAACGAAAATAAATCTCATATGAGTAAAAAAATTTAGGAAAAACCAAAAAAAAGATTTTGTGTGTGAAGTCCTGAAGTTTGTATTATTCTCCTTCTCCGTTGACTTCTTTGTACAGTACCACAGAGCCGGCAAAGGCGTCCAAACGCCTTTATAGAAGCCTGCTGTCTCATAAACCTTACTGTCCTCTTTGAAAGCTTTCAAGGTGAAACTTCCTTTAAATGAAGAGGTGGAGAGGAGATAAACGCACGCACGCACACACACATACACACTCACACACACACACACTCACACACACAGTCCATCACACTGCAGAGAGGGGGGGGGGGGTCTTTGGCTGTTCCTTTAACTCCCTGTCAATGGAACAAGTAATCTCATCACGTGGAGGAGTGCTGACTCAGGGCTCTGGTAAAGTGCCTGCAGATGAGTGTCATCTCAGAGGAATTCAGCCTCATGTAATGCAAACCAGCTTCGCCCAGAGAGTCCCACTTATAAAACCCATCTCGCCACAGCCGGCCCTCCGTTTACTGCTCCCACAGGGGTGGGGAGACACTCGCTGCATTATTTATTTATGTTCCAAATCAAGCAATAGGCAACACCTCGTTCCCCTGTTGCTGGGACACTAATGAGACTAACTTGTTTTTCATTATCACTATTATTGTTACTCTTAATTTTACTACTAGTATAACTAATAATAACAATTAAGGTAATTTATTATTAGTGTTGCTATTGTTATAGTGGTCTGTCTTGCGTTATAAAGAGTACAAAACCTTGAAATTAATCTTGTGTAATTAATTTCTGAAAAGCGAGTGGATTTCAGCAACTCCCCCTGCTGGTTCAGAGAGGAATGGTAGCCCAGGTCTGGCAGGAAGGCAGAAGAGCTTCAGTCGCGATCAAAGCCACCTGTCTCTGTACTCTTTACTGCAAATTACTGGAAAACCATACAATTTGTACATAGCAAAATTTGTAAGAGTAGCTCTTAACAACTGAATTAATAGTTAACAGCATGACTATTATTGATACTCCTGGTACAATTGCTTCCGTTGTTATTAGCATTTTTAAGTGCAAAACAGCAAACACTTAGCAAAGCAAATTAATATTGAAGCAAAAGAGTCAATTACTGACGTAAGCATCTCTCCCTGTTATCTTTTATGGAGGGGATGAGAGCTCAGGTTATGGGGGATATGCTCCTAGTCTGAAGGCCAATTTACAGCACACCGCAGTGAGGAACAGACAAATCGCCTAGGATGGGGAAAGTCCGCCTGCGCCTCTGTTCCTCGCCACAACTGTTGTTATTCCCCGTGCGTTCTAGCACGCCAACACAGCTTGTGAACTGGCACTTTGTTACGGTCACATCTTCGCGGAAGGCGTCAAAAAATTGCTTAATAATCCGTAAACGGCAGACTCCGGTCTATAAAGTGTGTGCTGCCATGAATGTGTGCGTCTGTGTCGGGCATGAGAGGTTATTTACCCAACTGCATTTCTCTGAAGTGCAATCAGCTTTAAAAAACTAAACTAAATTATCGTTCCAGCCCTAAAAAAAACAACAAAACAAAACAGAACAAAACAAAACAAAACAAAAAACACGGGGTGAAATAAACCTATTTTCACAAACTCATTGCCGGGTGTCTGGGTGAAAGTGCGTGGTTACTATGAGACTATGGCGACGTCTGTGTTTGCTGGAATGTCTTTGTTGGATTAAAAGGGGGGCAACAGCGGAGAACAGAAGAGGGGGCCTGGCCTGTCTGGAGCTGGGAGTCTTTTGGGGAGCGGGGGGCAGAGAGGGCCCTGGGTGCGGTGCCAGTCTCTCCGTTTCAGCGGGCAACCGCCAACAGCTCCCATGGCAGCTGGGACGGGGGGAGGGGGCACGGTGCCACCCACTGCCACCCCTCTTTTATTCGCACAGCTCTCCCAGCGTCCTGCCGCCAACCTCCCCTGCCAGGCCCTCAATCAAGCCCTCCTGACTGCCCCGCTGCTCTCCGGCTTACGTTGCCAGGGAGCCGCCGGCCGGAATGTTTACTGTTACAGTCCTGTCTAGGGCCGCCGTTGCTTCGCCTCAAATCTTTTTTTCCCTCCAGCCCCCCCGACATCTGCCCCCCACCACTCCCCTCGGGTAACTTTTGTCTCGAGTGCTCCGGGGAGGTTTACAACAGCTGAGAAGTGGAATCAAATTGTGTGGCGATTCCTGCTGGGGGTCAAAGCCCCCTTTATTTCAGGAGCCCTCCCTGTGATTCTCCAGCTTGCATGTTTTTCCTTTAATGTCCCCGTTAAACCCTACGCGGCGCAAACACAAGAGGAGAACGCCGCGGTTACAGCTCTTGTGTAAAGAAAAAAACATGCTTCGTAAACCCCGCGTGTCTGTCAAGGTGTCGCTGAGGGATCGGTGGGAGGCAGAGCTGGCCAGCACTTTCAGACGGGATTGATGGTGGTTCGGGGGTTGAGGGGTGAGGGGTTTTAATATGGCGCGGAGCGTCAGATTAGGGGCTCTTGAGCGAACGAGGCCGGACCCCCAGACTGAAACGGAGGGCTCAGGGATCGGCTCTTTGTCTCGCCGCAGCTGCCAGATTAAACGGAGAGTGGGGGAGGAGAGGCACAAATAAATAAACACAAACAATAAATAAAATTCAAAACCGAGCTCCGGCGTTCTCCCAGACGCTCAGGCGAACACCTGCACCCACTCCCCATTCAGGGAAGCGTGTCTTGTGGCCTGTGACAGAGTCAATAAATCGACGCGCGGCCCGCTGCAGGCTGCGGACACGCTGATCCGATGCCCGGCTCCCCTCTCAGCCAACATCAATAAAGTGGCCAAGACGAATGGAAGCGTGCGGGCAACACATCTCTGCCCCGGCCCCTGCTGCCTGTCCCTGTCCGACCCCCTTGGCCTTCAATTCTCTCTGTATCTGCCGCCGTTTGATCCACCCTTCCGTTTCCTCCACCCTTCCGTTTCCTCCACCCTTCCGTTTGCTCCACCCTTCTGTTTCCTCCACCCTTCCGTTTCCTCCACCCTTCCGTTTGCTCCTCCCTTCCGTTTCCTCCACCCTTCCGTTTCCTTCTCCCTGATGCTGGCCTGTCCCACTTTCCCCCCTTTTGTGCCCCACTTCTTTCTTTCCACCCCTCTCCAGGGCTACAGGCCTTCCAACAGCTTTTAGCCCCTAGGATCTCTTCCGAACATCATCTGATGTTGGCACAGCTCTTAAATAATAAATATTGCAACTGCTCGGTTAACTGCTGTTAGTGGAGAAGACATTCAGAAGAATAGTAAAGTAGCTAGTTTTTATTTAGTCAAAGAAAGAAAGAACTGGGCATTTAGTTTGGTGCTCCGACGTCAACGACCCTAACAAACGTTTTACTCTAAACCGTACCGTTGGGAAAAAGGGTTGGGAAACGCCAGCTGCAGCTCAACTAAGCTGCGGTTACTTGGTGTAATAGTCAGAAAGGTTCCAGTGTAATTTTCAATGAAGTGATTCCAGTGTAGTCTGGAGAGCATCACATCGAAGGCCAACAGCAGGAGGAGGGGCCTGTTTTACACTAGTGGGCTTCCACGAGAAGGAGGGAAGAGAAAGACGCAGCTTGGTGGCCTCCCCAAAGACTCGCTGTGTGGGATAAGGGCAGCGCTCTTTGTACGATGAGTTCAAAAGTTCTGTGGAGGAGGCATGCTCCTCTGTTGGCGTACAAGTATGCAGGCCTGGCCAGGCCTGGCAGCGGAACGACTGCTGTGGCCCCTGGCACATGGATGTCAGAGCCATACACACATACACACACACACACACACACAGACACACACACACATACACACACACACCCACACACACACACACACACACACACAAACAAAAACACACACACACACACACACAAACACACACACACACACACACACACACA
>JAOYSI010000028.1:1436279-1451013 GCA_025775065.1 Hiodon alosoides | reverse complement strand
GGGTGGTGGGGGCCGGGGGGGTTGTGCCCCGGGGCGGGGGGGGCGGGGGGCGGGGGGGTGGGGGGGGGGGGGGGGGTGGTGGGGGCGGGCGGGGAAGAGAGAGATGCAGCGGTTAGAAAGGCTGGTGTGACGGCAGGGGGGTAGGAGAGGCCGGATTACGGGGAGGACAGGGCGCGTGGGAACAGGGGGGGGGGGGGGGGGGACAAACACGCGGAGGAAGGGCCGCATGCAGAAGCCGAGGACGGCGTTAAAGACGGAGGGCCACAAGCGCAGACGCGCAGACTCCAAACGTCCCACAATGCACCTCGACACCGCGGCAGGACAGCAGCGTCCCGGACACAAACCACAACCAGACAGCAACAGCGGCGCGCAAATAATAACCAAATAATAGCAATAACAAGTCGTAAAAAAGTGAGGCAAACGGTCCCTAAAAGTGTTATCAAAGGTTGGCCCGCTTAGAAAGTAAGGTTATCTACTCAACACATACGAGGAAAGATGCAGGCTCAAGAGGATAAGAAACAGAACAAAATGTTCCAGCCAGTGTTTTATTATTGTCCACTTTGGAGCAAGCTGATGTGAAACCGATAAAGCCCGCATACTGCTCGGATAATGAATTGATATTGCAGGTCTGTACCCCACGTCCAGCTCTTCGTGCGAGAGATAGACTTTTTTAATGGATCGAGGCTTATCAAGCATTTAATTGTGACCGGCGCAATCTAATTACACTGCTCTTAATAGTGGTAATATTCGGTTATTGGTTATTAGTATAATGCCCGGGATGCGACGCCCAGAGTCTTTAAGATGTGATGTATTACAGCGCGGTTAATAAGACTCCGCACTCCCGTTTCCAATATCGTTGCCGGGGGAGATGGTAAGCTGATACTACATAAACATTGTTAAAGCCACAGCTCCCTGCTGCAGTAATTCACTTAACTTTGTGTGATTTATGGCTCTGTCAATAGAGGGTGACTGGAAACTCTGGACGCTAGGGCAGCTATGTAGCATCGTATTTACAGTAATAATAGAATGGATTGCTTTTTCGGCCCTTCCTTTCTTGCCCCCCTTTTGCTCCAGCTCCTTCCTTTCACGCGCGGGCTTTTGTGCAAAATCAGAAACGTGAACTTTACAGTGTGAGGATGGCAGGGGAGAGAACTGCCCCTTCCCTCCAGAAGGAGACAAGCGCGCGCGCACGCCAATAGGCACAAGCGCGCGGAGACGCTGATACACAAGCGGACAAAAACATGTGAAAATGCTGACACACAAGCGGACACAGAAGTGCGAAAACGCTCGGACACAAGCGGACAAAAATGTGTGAAAACACACGCGTACACAAACAGACACAAATGTGCAAAAACGCTCGTACACAAACGGACACCAACATGCGAAAACGCTCGTACACAAGCGGACACAAACGTGAGAAAACGCGCATACACAAGCGGACACAAACGTGCAAAAACGCTCGTACACAAGCGGACACAAACGTGCAAAAACGTGCGCACACAAGCGGACACAAACGAGCAAAACACGCGTACATAAGCGGACACAACCATGCGAAAACGCGCATACACAGACGTGCGAAAACGTGCGTACAGAAACGTGCGAAAACGCGCTCCACAAGCGGACACAAATATGTGAAAACGCTCGTACACAAGCGGACAAAAGCGTGCGAAAACACTCGTACACAAGTAGACACAAAGGCACAAGCAAACCTGTCCACAGAAACAAACACACACAAGCTCTCTCTCACACACATACTCAGCACACAGTCTCTCTCTCTCTCTCCCCCTGAGAGTGGTGCTGCTATTTGGGCCTTTTTGCCGCCCTCCACTCATAGAGCCGGGTCCCCACCCCACTGTCCCCATCGCAGCACTCCCTCCTCAGATCACTGACTCCAGAGCGACACTCTCTCGAACAATACAGACCCCAGCAGAAATGCTGGGTGAACGGGCAGGACTAAGCCACTGGCACCAGCAAGTGGTAAAGTCAAGCGGTTTATCAAAGCAGGCCAAACGGAGCGGAACTGGGGCCAAAACCTGATTCTCACTTAGAGTTTTACGCTGCGGCGGAGCTTTTGCCAGACGTGGATGCAACGTGGAGAGGCTAGGTAATGCCCCCGGTCATTATCTTTGAATGAGTCAATGCACGTGATCAACTGCACACGTGCCACTGGCGAGGGCCGTCTCTGCAAGGTCAGTTAAATCATGGTCAATCTATTTTGTTTTTTCCTCCCGCCATGTGACAGAACCCTCCCTGCATCAGCACTGGCCCCGCCCATTCAATCCCGCAAGATTTTGATCCTGTGACATGCAGGATGCTTTCTGCGGTGCTGGAGCTGCTACCTTGCGGTCGCGGTCATATGTGAAACATTATTTTGGCTGTTTGTGGTTCCTGCCTCTCCCTGTCCAATTTTATGTGTCATATTTTTTGAGTCGACTACAAGTGACCTGTATTACTACTTTAGGGTCTCATCTATCAATAATGCAAACAAAGGCAGTCAGTTAAATATATACAATAAGTCTTTTAGGAGAACAAATTTAAGTAAGTCAGAGTATTTACCCATTTCCCAAATAACCTACTTGTGAAGTCGTTATTTATTCAGTTATGCATATCTGGATTCAATGTATGCAGGCTAGCTGGCAATACAAAACTCCCCCCCCCCCCCAAAGGGAGCTTCCCATAAAGTGGAATTGTGATGTACTGACCACTCCAGCTGGAACAATCAATACCCAGACTCAGATTCATACAAACAAGATAGTGAAAAGACCAGGTATTTCAGGTACCAAAGTACGCCACGGAAGAACGTGCACTTTTTACTGATCCCAAATCAGATCTCGTTCTTTGAAATTTTCCTCCCAAAGTGACTTTGTGGTAGGAGAAAAGTTCTGAACTCCGCGATAAAAGGTGAGGGAGGTGTGTTGCTGTTGATAGAAGGCACCGTAAAAGGGACTGGACGCTGTTGACCTTAGCGGTCATTGCACAGGAGTCAATAAGAGCATGTCCGTTGGGCATTCTCTCAGATCTAGGGGGGAAAAAAGCACTTGACTCTACAACAAAGAAGAAAGCCAGCCCTTGAACCCCCTGGTTAAGATCTTGGGCCTGAACTCATCCTTCGCAGATCTCATCAGCTCCTGCGATTCCGCCCGTGAGCCAGGAGCCGCAATGAAGGAAATCCGCTCACAGAGCGCCGAAACCGCTCCAGGTGTGGAAATCCTCTCAGCCAGGGCACTTTTATTCAGACGCCCCCCCGTCCCATGGGTCTGTCGAGAAGGAGCGCCGCGGAGAGCAGACACAGGCAGCGTTACGGGCGCGTCGGGGGCACTCAGGGACCACTCTAATGGGAGCTTTTAGTCCTGACTTTAGCGCGTAATTAGCGGGTGTTACATGAAAGTGAGGCGCGGTGCGGAGCGGGGGGCCCTCGCTACACCACTCCCAGTGGGTGGCCCCCACAGTTAATCTGAGGGGGGCCAGGGGCACGCCATACCTCTGACTGGAAAAATGTAAATGATAATGACATTTTGAAAAGGAGACTGACTCAGACAGCTGGCGGGAAGGGCTCCTCTGTTCCTATTGTCAGCCGCCTGCAAGAGGGCTATATGTGGAATATAAAAGGCTGCGGATTAGTTCCACTTTGCAAATCGTGTTGGTTCACCGGGGTTTATTTTCTCTCTTCTTGTCGCCAACTTTGCTTGAAGAAGATATACAATCCAAAGGGGGGGATTATCAAAATGACAACAGGGGTGTTACAAATGTTATTTATTTATTTCCCCGTTTGCATTAATATTCTTTCGGAGATGTTTCTGAGCGTAGACTTGTCAACAGGTGGCCTTTTGGAGAGAAGCAGACCAGTGGGAAGACAGGCCAAGACTGCACTTTACACAAATTATCCGGTACGTGCAACAGTGACAGCGTTCTTCCGCCGAACGCGGCGGCGCTCGGAATTCCTTCACAGAACCCGCACGCCCCAGCCGGCAACAGAGAGCAGATGTTCGATCAGACGAATCGATCGAAGATTAGGTTAAGAGATGCCCAAAGAGGGAGAACGACCAGAACCACTTATGTAGATTAAGGCTTTTATAGCTGTGTGAAACGTAAGGTTGCAAATCTGCCGGCGACACAGGCTAATCCTGCTTGCTTCACCCCCCTAAACCCTGAGGATTTTAACTTTTTAGGTCAAAATATGATTCCGTATCAACGTTTTAATCTTCCCAGTCTGCCCTCCTGTTAGGAGTCTTTATAGGCAGATGGAAGAAATTCGTGGAACTGTACTGGATTCTTTCTGAAAAGGAGGGCCATGGACGTATTACCTAAATATTACCGTCATACATCGCTTATCATTACAGGAGACTTTACAATGAAAAGCCCTGGGGGGTTTTGCAGTTGACGTTATGTCAAAAAAACTGGCATCTGATCAGTATTACTTATTATTTTCCCCAGTATACTTTCATTTTAAGCTCTTATTCATTTGGTAATGCACACCATCCTGGTTAGCTTTGAACTGACATCACAAGCTCGACAACTGAATCTCCTGTTTCTTTAAAAAATACCACTTTCGGCAAGGACCGAAAGGATTGCCTCGCGAGTGTGTATTCCAAAGCATCGCTTTCTGCTCTCGTCACATTGATTTCTGTGACAGGAAGGAATCAGCTGACGCACATCTGTTTGAAGCCCCTGTCCCGCTCTGATTTGAAAGCCTAGCCCGCGAATACAAGGCGATTTGTCATTTTGAATTGATATTTTAGTTTTTTTTCCGGCCATGAGAACCGAGCGTTCCCTCAGTCCGAGCTCGTACACAGCTTTCACAAGGGTCAAGACCCTCAAAGTTGCTCAAAGCAATTTTTGTAATGTGAAAAGATTTGCAATTGGAAAAGTAAACCCACTGCACGCTGGGAGCTGACTGTAGAACAGGGAATACAAAGCAGTCTTTATATAAGTTGTTATCATAGAGCCGACTCAGAGGGAGAGAAACAAGTAGTACCCTACGCAAACCTGCTAATTTTATTGACATTAGCATTAATAAGTAAAGCCTCAATAAACCTGTTGCAGCTAGCTAATTCTAATAAGCTAATTAAATATATTCACACAACACAGAGCCATCTGCAAAGTCCCGTGACTTTGTAAAAACTAGACATAATGTGAAACCATGCTATACTGGTCTAATGCTGCCTGTCCAAAAAATCAAGCCCCCTAACCAATACACATACACTCTAAAATGTACAAGCATTAAAATCTATGTTATACTTCTACAATGTCATACACGTATGTCCACCTTACTGAAGAAATGACAGGGCAAGATTCAGGGGGGGAGGTGGGGTTTGCTTGGTGTCATTCCTTGAGAGTGCCCGGGGACGTAGTCGCCCGGGGAGGGTCACAGAATGTTGGAGGCTGGGAGTAACGCCGGGATCAGAAAGGGGTGGGGTGGGGGGGACCTCACCTCTGGGTCCTGTAATGACAGGCCGATGATGGTGTGTGAATGCCGTTCGAGGGGAGGTGGTCTGCGAAGGCACGGGGCTGCTGAAACCAGACTTCTCTGACTTCTTTAATGTAGTAGGCGATGGCATCCCTGGCAAGAATGATTGATAAGTGCAATTTAATAATGCAAGGTCATGGAGACACAGCCTGGCTCACAGGTGAGGGAGCGGTGGGGGGAGGGGAGGCGCTGCAGAGGAAAGTGGCAGGGAGGGAGAGTGGTTGGAGCGGGCGGCGGGGAGATGTGATCTCAGGACAGGGCTTGGGACCCAACGGACTGCTGCCTGGGTTATAGCCACTGGTTGGCGTAGCGGTGTGTTTCAGGGGGATGTTCAATTAAGAAATCCCTTCGGGGGCCAAGGGGAAAAAAAAGGGAATCAATATCCGTGTATTATTTACAGAGTTTCCAGGCTATGAAAGGTGTGCAGACAGCAATGGTGTCAGTGCAGACTGGTAACGTAGACTCAGAATGTGTCTCAACAACAAGTCCCTCTAGAGACCCTCTTCTTTTGAGTGACATGCGTGAATCTGAGGTTAATTGTTCATTTCTAATGGTGGAATATTGCTGTAAGCAAAGGAAAAAAAATGTTTTTAAAGCTATGTTAAAACAATAACAATAATAATTATAATATGTATATATATAAATATATACATACATATAATTATACACACATATATATATGCGTGTGTGAATTGTAATATTTCCGGATACAAAATGAAAATGAATGAAAGGAAGACTAAAAAGCTTGTGATTGGCCCGTGGGTTTTTGGATTGGGCCGGGGGTGGTTGGCTCCGGGACAAGGGACAGAGGAGGATGAAGGAGATATGGCAGAGGGGAAGAGGTTAGCGGGATGGCAAAGCATTTACAGTAACATTCGGGGGGGGGGGGGGCATGGTTGGGTCATCGAGCCGAGATACAGTTCAGACACATTCACTGCACGGGTTAATCAAAAACAAAACAGTCAGCAGCCCGGGCATGCAAGAAAATGTTATTGTGAGATTTAGTCATCAGTCTAAAATGTTCCATGGCTTTACTTATTACCCGCCCTTTTCAATGACCTGTCTTCCCGATGAGCAAAACATAAATGACGGAAATTAGCTGCTCATTGAGATTAGTCGGGAATGTCAACTGATTAGACTTAGCCGAGCAGGGATATTATTTAGGACTATTACCTGCTCCTCGGATCAGTCTGTTCTACCCCTTTAATTCTACCCTTTTAATTCTACCCCTTCAAAGTCATGAAACAGAACATACATAGCGTGCACGACTTCTGGCTGGTTTGCACCCCAATCTCAAAATTTTAACCCTTGAATGTGGTTTAAATAAACATCACTCCAGGAACAAGTACCCCCCCTAGTTTAGAAATTTTACCCCTCCCCCAAAAAACAAAAACAAAAAGCAAACAATATCCGACCAATCGTCTGCCCCTGTTTCTCCTTGGCTGCTCCACCCTTCCTGAGTTATTTAAAAAGCAAGCATGCATTCCTGCGTTCCAAAAGAGCATGCATCGCACGCCAAGCTCTGGGACCTGGGGTTCGGGGTCCGCCCAGTGGAGCCTGTGCTCTCGAGAGCGCTGGGTGAGTGAAAACAGACATGCAACCTAATGTCTGGCGCTGGCATGTGGATGGATCGCAAAGGCGGGTACAACAGTGAAGCTCTTCCTTCCCGGCATCTCCAGCCAGAGGACGCCGCGTCCCATACTCCCCACCCTCCTTCCTGCCCGGAGAGACGGGGCCACACTGAGAACCGGCCTCATGGCAGATGTCAGAGGAGGAGGAGGAAGGGGTGGGAGACAGGTGTTTGTCAGGTGGAAGGGCGACCGCCACCTTTAAAACTGAATCTCACGCTTAACCTCAAGCCTACACAGGCCAGAAATGGTAGCCTCTGTGGTTCTGTATAATGCCGTCTTACACAGAGTTTTTACTGGGTGGAAGTATAAGAGAGACTGACAACAGGTTGGCTGCCCGGTTAACAAGAATACTAGTGAAACAAATGGGGGAACAACACCAAAAAACGTAGCTTTCTTTCTTTCCAGTGACTAAAGGTCTTACTGCAATCAGGCGATGTCCAACCAAGAGCTTTAATATGCTTTAAATTCCCTGTCTTTTTATTTTGGCATTTTGGCATCAAATACAGAAGCTCTGATGTTCAAAAATGTTCAAAGCTCAGATGTTCAAAAAAACAACAACCCACAGCACAGCATCTTCTGGGTGTTTTACCAGTCTGACATCAGCGCAGGTCAAACGCTATTACGCTCACACCCAGCTCACCACTTATACAGTCCTTGTATCTTAGTCTAATACAATTGTTTGATTGTTTACAGCTCACTCAAAGAAATAGCATTGAATTCCTGACACTTAATTGCAAAGAACAAACCCCACAGCCTTTATGCCGAAGCTGTTAAATTACATTTCCATTTCTTTTAATAATAATTAGTCATTAGCGTCCATCAGTGTAAGTGAGTTTCAGCTCAGATGCTTTTTTCAGACCTGTTTTGTTTAGCGAACGCTGTCTCGGCAGCACAGCGCAGAGCAATCGAGGAAAAAGGGGGCATTAAGCAGGACGGCGTTTACAGACGTAAGCCCAGAATCCCTTCTTAAAGAGCCGTTGTTTCTCCTTATCCACACTCAGAGGTCCCCTGGGCGCTAGCCGGAGAAATGAATACTCTCGGAGGACAAATCCCAAAGACAAATCCTTGGGTCTCTGGTCCGAGGAGATGAAAGGGGTGCGTTCAAAAGGAGCTGGGCTTTGAGGTCACTCACAGCCAACCATGGCGTTCATTAATCTTTTTTCAAAAGCCGGGTAGCTTCAGTCACAACAACCCCACTAACTCTTGCTTGTTTCTCAAGACAAAGATAATGGCTGAAGAGCACTTAAACCGGAGTCAAACTGCAGCAGAGTGTAAAAGCCAAGCTCTTTTTTAAGGATCTCGGCCTGCAATTCTGCTCTGCCAGCTATTTGGGTGCTTTTTGTTAGGACTTTGGCCCTTATGCTCCAGAAGCTCCATGGCCAATAAAGCAAAGGCATCTATTCTATTCTATCTTCAGAGCTGACTCATAAAATGAATGACGCGCCCGTATCTGTGTGGTCTCGTTGCATACGGTAGTGTGTGGGCCAGCCAGAGCCAGAGCCACAGCGCTCCAGATAGAGCTTTCCAAAGCGTAAGACTCCATCCGCTCCGCGCGTCTTGTGTGAAGCCTCACGCCTGAGTGTGAGTAATGAACACTTGAAGAGGTTCTGTCAGTTGGAATCACAGCTCGGACATACTCAGCACTTTCCTTTTCCGAAACGTCATTACACAGAGGGCACCCGTCCTTTTTTTTGTGTGTGTCTCTTTCGTCCCCTCCGTTTTTCCTCTCCTTACTCTTCCCTAACGGAGTTGACGGGGCCCCTGGCGGGCGGCGTGGCAGTGTGGCTGCTCCTTATCGAGCGCGTCTCATTCGATGCAAGCCGCTTCCATCCATCTCCTTGCGCCACACAGCCCTTCTCCAGGAGACATTAATCAAGCCCCTGACACGCTGCAGTGGTGTTGTGCTGTTCCCCCCCGCGTCCTGAAGCAAACATTCACGCAAGCTCCACACAAGCTAACCGAGTAACTCCCACATGTGAACAGACAGCGGAGCACGCACGCGGATAAAAACCCTTTCATCAAACCTAAGGGATATTTATTTTTTCCCTGGCAAAGACCGGATTTGTCGTATGAGGACCTTTTGACTTTGCCAGGGGTCGACAACTTTGTTCGTGCTTGGAACCAACAGATTATCAAAATAGGTTTCTCTAATAGGTGAAGCACCAGCAGTCCTAGATCGTCCGCAGTAATTCACAATAATTGATCCAGTTCACAATAATCACATTAATTGATCCAGTTCAGTGATCAAGGGTTCGAGTGGAACTAAAGCGAAAGCCATCTCTGGCATTTTGCCGACCCCTGGACTTTGCCACCATCTGTCCAGCGTGTTCACTCACAGGCAGCCATCCATATATCCACTAAAGCAAAGTTTTCTGTTGATAATTTCCGTCCACCAATTTCAATCACTGCGTTAGCTGCTTTCCAGATAGGAAAGGCTGAAGTATTTGTCTTACACAGCTCGATTTATAACAGCAACCTCATTGAGTGACGTGGATAAATGGAGACTCCAACAGTGACAAAAAAGCAGCAACACGAATGTTGACTGTGACTTCGATGGAATGATTCAAAAATGATCTTGGGCCGGTGTACATGCATGCAATACACTTGCAAACATTCACGCAAACCCCCTTCTTTTTGTCTCTCTCACACACTCAACTGTGGTTGGCTAAATGATACACAACTCACGCAAGATGCAAGAGCGTCTTGGTCTCCCATGCACATTTTGCCCAATAAATGATCAAAATGTATGCACAAAATCTTCAGACAAATTAATTTGATTTTCAAACAGGTTTTGAAATTCAAAAATGCTTCTCGATATTAAACTATTTCCAAAGGAAAATTTACGAGGAAATGTTCCGTACATAAATATTTGAGATACTTTGAGGTACTGCATAGGTTTTGATGGCTACAAGCATGTTTCAATACTTAGCACCTTATGAAGTGTAAGCATTTTAAACAATAACATTGAGAGGGATCGTTCATCCAGACAAAACACCAACAAACTTAGACAAAAACAACGAGCTCTCCCTTTTTTTTCTCAATCCGGCACGACGTGTGGAAATTGTAAACATTAATACATTAATGTGTCATTACCTTGTCTTGAGATGAACGTACTAGCTAGCGAGCCACGTAGCTTATATCCAGCTTTGAAAGACAAGGGGGGAAAAAAAACAAGGGAACAAAAAAAAAGGCAGGGTGAATATAGAGCAGAGAAACGAGCATTATCTCATCAATTAACTATTCATGCCACCCATGTTCCCCGGTGACTCCAGTCCTGCGAATCATGGCGGGATTGTGTTTCTGAAACAGAGCGCTTGTGTCCTCGCCGTGGGGGGAGCGGCCCATCTCAATGTGCGTCTCTGCCTGGGCAGCTCACCTCCAACCCGGCCCTCCATGCAGGTGGGCTAACGACACCACCACATCTATTTGGTTGAGGCATTGAACGGAATTTGGATCACCGCAGTTTTATATACCTAAAACCAAAGGTTGGTTCTCAAAGGATCTCTCCTTTCTTCTGCAGAATGCTCACTGTTTAAAGTTTGTTCTCTACAATATCATTACTGGGTATCATAAAAATGCAAAGGGAGTTCACAGGTTAATTCTGAATTTCATCATTATTTCATTCATCAGCTTTGTGGTTATCAGGGAACATAAAGCAAGCCAAGACAGATGAAGAGGCCTGGACCTGTCCTAAGTTAGTCTTGTTGCCTTCGTTTTCGGAAGCAAGGGTTTATCATTCCAAGCTTAGCATTCTTAGCACAAAATAAAAACAAGACTTCCAGCTCGGAGACGTTTGAATCTAAACGTTGGACTTTAACGGAAAATCACGTCCCACGGGTGGAATTCTGGGTAACTCTGGTGAGAAACCCGCATGGACATCAAAAGCCCAAAAGCCAAGCGCTTTGCTGATGGGACAGCATGGCACGCCAAAATTCCATCTTGGGCTCTGCTCATGCACTCTGTAGTCTGCTGCAGAGCCCGGGTAGTTCAGCTTGACACGCTCTTAACTGCAGAGAACTCTGCTTCATGCACAGATTGGGCTGCACAGCAGAGAAGAGGAACGAAGACATGTAAAGGTCCTAAAACTTCAGATACTTGAGATGGGTGCAACTTAGGGGCGGTGTTTCTCAAATCCAGAGGATAGGCAATTCAACCCAAACACACACATATACAACGTTGCTGGTGACAGGGTTGGTAAACACAGTAAAAAGTCAGTTGTGACGGAGAGCTGCAGGGAATTTAAGACCCATGTTAAATCTGAAGGCCAACAGTCAGTAAGGGCGGTCTTGTTTACGACCGTATGATAATGCCCCGGGACCAGAAATCACCAAGACTCTGTAGACGTGCAGTTTTTTTTCCCTCTCCTTCACGTCAACATATTCTCTCCTCTCTGCAGTGCGTGAGTCTGGGAAGCGTGGGAGGGGTGGGGGGCGTTGGGACAGAGAGGGAGTCACGAACAGATGACACTTCACTGGAATGTGGGAAAGGGACTGATTTACAGCTTAGGACCGCACTGAGGCACTGCGGCGGTTTCCACGGGACAGCGCGGTCACATGCTGCCCCCCCCCACCCCAACACACAGCATGACCCCGCACCGCTGACACACACAGCGGGGGCCAGGACTGCCGACGCACACACACACACACACACACACACACACACACACACGTGTGGAGGGACCTGGGAGATACACAAACAGAAACCTACAGAAACGCAGGGTCGCTGACAGAGCTGCACCGCCTCCCATCCGCCCTCTGCGTACCTCTGCTGGGTCAGTGTCCATGTCAGTGTTGATTTTTAACACATAACCAGCACAGACCACTGGGCATGTTGGGTGTGCGACGTGTGTGTCACGTTCGGCTTCAACATATTTTCCCACAGTCATTTAAATCAGCCAGAGTGTTAGTCATATGAAAAACAAACATTATTCTGGGTTTTTTTCTCTCCCTGTTAAACAAGCAGCCTCTTATTGGAGTCTGCGGTGTGCTGACTGTTTTAGTGGAGAAATATATGTAGCCAATGTAAAAAGTTATGTTAACAATCTATCTGGAAAGTTCATTATAAGAAAGAACTTTCAAAAGCAGTATTTCTAAGAACTATCGATTTTGCTCTGAAAATGCCAAGAAGAAAAGGCGAGACAGGGAGGTTTGTTAAAACAAAAAGATACATTGACAACAAAATAAACCTCAGGCTCATTGTTACGGTGAAGATACTATCCTCACGCAACTCCAAGCACGCACACACAAACCCTCACACTCCCCATCCACTGTGCGTCTTATGCTTGAAAGAAAGCTTGGTGTGGTAGGGGTCGGGGCCGGGACGAGGAGCCCACGGGTCGAGATGGTAGGAGGGGATCTTTGGGGGCATACCTGGTTCCACTTCATGCCAGCTGCTGGTCTGGCTGCCGCCGCCCGGAGAACGTCCCTGTCCGGGGTAGTAGGACTCCTCTCCTGGACTATCAACATCGTCCTCAATGCACTTAATGCGCTTCGCAGAACTGTGGGGAGGCGAGAGAGAGAGAGAGAGAGAGAGAGAGAGAGAGAGAGAGAGAGAGAGAGAGAGAAGATGGGTGAGAGCTAATCCACCATTTATCAGGAAAATCACTGACCCAGCAATCAGATTCTACATTGTAATGCCCTGGGTCCTGAATGCAGTTGTGTTATGTGTTGTGTGTTTGTGACAATGTTGTGCCAGGGTCAGGGTTGACGCAAACCCTCTCAGGTAAGATGTAGTAACAGCCAGTCACAAGGCCGCTGTTAGGCAAACAACACAACTGATAGTGAACCAAAGGCTTTGTCTCTCTCTTCCTCTGGATCCACCTGTCCTCCACATTCTGTGTTTGGGTGGGGGTGGGGGTGGGGGGACTATACCTCATAAATAGCCCCCGCTCCACAGAGGATGGCCAGATGAATGGTAATCCTCTTAAACAGTGGCAACTCTGGCCCTAAATCAAAATCCAGGATTGACACAGGTCCCTGAACAAGCCTGAACTGTGTGTGAGAGTGTGTGTGTGTGTGTGAGTTGGGGGGGGGGGGCTCTAATGCTCAATCTCATTGTGTTTGGCAAACATACAATTTTTTGTGAGAGTTTGCACACACACACAAAAACAGAAACACCTGTACACGTTTTGTGTGGCAAATTTCATTTGGGACATCACTGTCAGCAGTCTGTGGTGGCGCTTAGCCGCGGATGCTTGCCTTTCGGACCCGCTTTAAGCCCGCCCCGGCACACAGGCACACACACACGCTGGCTGACGAGGGTCCCGCCAAGGCTCCCTCCCTCTCTCTCTCCCCCGTCCTTCACACCTGTGCTGTGCATCAAACACCTGCTCCGAGCTGGCGCCTCAAACACCCCGCCAGATGTGCGCCTCGCACAGCTGGTGAGAAACCAAGCCTCGTGAGCCCGCAGGATGTTCGGCGCTCTTCCCTCCTGTTCGCCACAAACTACGAGTTGTGTTCTTTGTAAGCGCTTGTCATTACCATTGGGCTGCGCCAGTATGGATGCTACAGTGGGTCAGGCGGCTGTTGTGGCAGCTACACCCAGTTGTCGCTCCGCTGTCGCCGGAGAGAGGGTGAGCTACATGAAGCCCCATTCTAAGGAGCCATACCGAGAATACGCAGTCTGGTTTTTCTTTTAAATGTAGGCATCAATATTGTTTTTGACAAAGGTTTGACTGTTGGTAACGGCTTAGGTGGACTTATTAACACTTCCGTTGTAATTCTACCTATTTATAATATGTAGGTTGCCACGGAGAAGGTAATATTATCAATAATAATATTAATAATAAAAGTGATGGTCACAGATTCCCTTTGCTCCCAGGTGTGTGACTTTGACTGTCTCATTAGTAAGGCCGTTTTTAGACGTGCCCCCGGGCTTGTCAGTAAGCGGATCTTGAACGTAGGTGATAAGTTTAGGTGTAGGTAGGGGCTGAGGTTGATTAGCCACCCCCCTCCCCCAAACGCACTGTACCCGCTACGAATAGCCCGGAACGCTAATTGTTTTGTGCCTCTCCTGTAAAGCCATCCATCGCCGGGCCCGCCCGGAACGCGGGGGTAATTATGATTCATTAAGGCCGATGTCTGGGGCGGGACAATACCTGCTGGAGGAGGTGCTGGGCAGGGGCCGGCGCATGGCTCCGGGGCTCATGCTGTAGTAGGAGGAGCTGTCCAGGTCCGCCAGCGAGAAGTTCGGGCCTGTGCCTGCCGCGATGGGCGCTGAAACAACACAAACGAGAGAGAGAGAGAGAGAGAGAGAGAGAGAGAGCTGCGTGAAGATGTAGAAAATGCCTATGGTGCCCAGGGACCCCGGCTAGTGTCTGCCTCTCCTCCGGCTTCCGTTTGGGGCCCTGGTCGCGTCACTCGCCTTTCTCACACTGCAAAGTTTCACTGCAGACTCTAAAACGCACTTTCCTTTATACTTTGCTCTTAGGCTGCTGCCCTTCCATTCCCCCCAAGCTCTGGCCAGGAAAAATGACACCTAAATGCACATATACCACCCCCGCCCCCCCACCAACGACTTGAGACGTGCTACGCAGGTCTCCCGCGAACGACTTGAGAGGTGCTACGAAGGTCTCCCTGTAACGATTGGAGACGTGCTACTCAGGTCTTCCTGGAACGACTGGAGACGTGCTACGCAG
>JAOYSI010000028.1:1430032-1431698 GCA_025775065.1 Hiodon alosoides | reverse complement strand
ACCCCAAAAACTGCAATGGTCACGGTCTACCTCAGCGTCCTCCTTTCCGTCCCACAGCACAAAGTATGGACAATGTGCCTTTATAACAGAATCATTATCTGGTTTTAGTGCCGACAGCGGAATCACACACACTCTGAAAGACCCCTTTCTTATGGTGATTAGCCTCTAAAACATTTCCTCGTGTTACTCACCACAACCCGCTCTCCCAGAATGCACCACCAACAATTACAGTGCTGAAATGAGCTGTATGCCGCGACTTTACTGATTCGCCGATAAATGCAACAAAAAAAGATGAATAAAAGCGAGGGAATTATATTGAGGGTTTGGGCTAAAGAGGGGTCAAGCTGCACCCACAAACACTAATTCAAGGGCCACAAATACCCCAGACCTCCTCTATTATGTGAACAGCAGATCAGGCCATTCAGCTCTTTCATGATATTTGTACATTTTCTTCTTTCCACCACACTGATCCGTCTTTCAGCTCGCTCCACATAATATCCCTTACAAGAACTTCTTTTCAACAGAGCTAATCTTCCCCACACTTCTAGGGCGCCTCCACCCCAGCTGCCAGTTTAGCATTTCTGTTACACGTACGGCTTAGCTGTGCCACCCTGGACATACAGCAAACCTGTCAGCAGGGGCCAAACAGCCACCGCTGTAAATCCAAAAGTCAGCAGGAAGTAAATAGGTGTACCATACAGCCACATGTGTGTTTTTCGACTTTTTACGTGTCAAAGTAAAAGTCTGAGACGGCTGAGCTCCTAACAGCGAAATCTACCACTTCCACAGCCTGGAGGCAGAGAGCGGGTCTTCAGGGGGGCCGGCGGCTCACGGGGAGGAGAGGGGGAAAGCCTGCAGAGGTAACAAGGCCGTGACACCGCCGGTGTCTGTGCAGTGCAAGTTAAAGTGTACCGGAGCGCTTCGCACGCGCCGCGGTTTAGGAGCGGTAGTGAACGCACACCCACTTCGCACAGGGAGCGTGGCCTAGCGCTGCACACTCCCAGCGCATTTCTACAAACAAACGCAAAGTATCTGCAAGCAAGTCCATCACCGACAAGAACAAAGACGCAACTGAATTTGAGCACGGCATATGGAACCAGAGAGAAGTTTGGCATTCGACGTCTCATTTATTTGCGCGACCTAATAAGGGCAGAAAAAAAAAGAGCTACTTTCAAAGCTGATTGAGTGTTTTAGTTGTTTTTCAGTTGATTTGGCTCGTCTCCGCCTCTACCGCAGCAGCATAACAAGCGAAAGCTCGCTTCCCTCCCCTCCATCCCTGGAAACTCGCTAAACACTCTCTCTGATCTCGCCCCGGGCCCGAGGAAAACACGCTTCTCTCTTAGGTTTCCAGTTGGCATTGTCTCCCTTTGCACACGCGCGCGTGCGCGCGAGGAGCACACCCGCGCACACACACAAAAACCTGAAGTTTCCCGCTGCAACAAACAGCGAGAAATCGCGTTCGGCGAAAAAGTGGAACCACATCAAAAAGAGATTTTAATCCTGTCTGAATTCGCAGCTGTCCTCTTTACTATTAATAGCGAGTAAGGGGAAGGAACATTATGGATTTAATTTATTTACTGTGTCATGTACTTAGACTTCAGCATCCAAGAGGTCCCTCTTGGAAAATTAAAACAAAATAAAATCCTTCTTGGTTTCTGATAACCTA
>JAOYSI010000028.1:1420032-1425032 GCA_025775065.1 Hiodon alosoides | reverse complement strand
ACGCTCCGGTGGCGATCCGCTAATTCAGGCATGCCGGCTCCGCGCGTGGACACCTGCGACACACACACGCCACTCCGCAAAACTCCCCTCACTGCGGCCACTTCCTAAACTGTGCCGGCTCAGTGCACTTCAGAGCGCATGCCTGTTATAAGAGATATTTGCCCACAGGCTAAAGATTGAGTGCAACCGCAGCAAAACAAAGCAGATCGCCCCACAATCATTTCATTTTCCAGGTTAACCAAGGGACGTGATTGGCTGATGGTCCGCAGACAGTCGATATGGACTGAATAGAAAACACCTTCACACGTGTCGAGGCCTAATCTTTCACTTAATTTCTTTGTATGTCCCGCACTTTCTCTGCAAGAAATTGTCTATTTATTTCCTTCAGGAAAAAAGACAAAATATCATTTCTGAGACAATTCTATTAAGAATATTATTAATAATTTTTTATTTAGTGAATTTCATTCATTTGTTTAATTCAAAGGGACTTTTGTCTGTATGATTTTCGTAACCTATCGCGCCATGAGCACCAGGCATTATGAGAACTTTCCAATTTGTGTAAATCAGTGTAAAGAGGAACCCAGCCTAATGGGGAATGTGCGTACATTATATCACCTGGGATATATAATCACATTATATCACAATTATTCTAAATATTGTACTGAATTTTAAAGTTAATTTGTGGATTATTATAGTCCTGTGCCAGAAGTGCAAACAAGCTACGCTACAAAGTACAGGTCAGTGATACAGTTGCTTTGGTTAACTAATGGAGGAATGTTATTATGTTACAGCCTGGAAGAGGAAGTGTAAGGGCACCCTGGAACTCTGATTAAGAGGTTTTATTCCCTTTGTGGTTGTGCGCATAAAGCCCAAGTGAAGTTCAGGTTGGGAAGAAAACATGGCTCTTCACTGGCGGATTATCTGTTGAAGCTCACAGTCAAGTCTGATCTTCCTCCTCTGCCTAATTCAATTTCAGTCCAACGGCATTTTAACCCTAGAGCCTAGCGCCAATCGCCCTCCCCCCACCCCCAACAAATGCAGGTCAGAGTGTTACCGAATCCAGGCGGGCACGGGGGGGGGGGGGTGCCCCACCTAATGACATCACTGAGCGAGGACCAACCCCCTTTTTTATTTATTGTTTGGTCCAGTTTTTCGGGCTCGACGCTAAGAAAGCCGGGCGCTAATCGCATCATGTCTGCTGGCTTCCCAGGCATCAGTGAATCATATGAAAGAGGATCACAGAGGAATGTTCTGTTCCCAGGGGCGGGCCCTGATAGAATTAACCCTGCTGTGGATCCTTTCCACTGGGCTGACCGGCCCACAGACCAGGTCAAACTGATTATCTTTCAGAGGAGCCGGGGGCCACGACGGGACGGGCTATTAAAAGAGACGCTTATGAAACGATCCTCGTGTTTCCCTGCAGCCATCTTTCAGGTTTTTTTTTTTGCTCTCGCTGTGGGGAAAGATAGAGACCTTTGGCATTCGCCCTCGAGCGCATGAGGCTCTTTCCCCTCAATACAGTGTGAGGGACACGCCGTGCAGCTCTGATCAGTCTTCCCCGAAGTCCTATCCCCGCAGCTGGTTTAACCCTAAACTAGACATCTTTACCCAGCTCCTGTATTAGTCAAAAAGACTAATGTGGTCCCTACACACGCAACAATCTGTACCTGCTGCTTCCTCTCAGGTGACGCAACCTTTGATCAAGGGTGTTTTTCTTTCACAGCTGAGCCACCCTCGGCTCGTCTGACAACCAGCGACAAACCGTCAGCGCAGGCTGAATCTCCTCCGCACGGCTGAGGGGGAAAGCCGCCTCCCCGCTCCAGTTTATTCCGTCTGATGAATTTTTAAAACTATTATCATTACTTTTGGTGTGCCTGAGCAATAAGCCCTTAATACACAGTGGCACGCTGTTAATGACCCAAACAATCGCTGCTTCACACATGCATATTTAATCACAACAGCTGAACAAATTACATATTTATGGTTTATAAAGAGGACTGCCATTCGGTTTCATTAGCTATGCAGACAGGTACAGGAGCCCCATCTGCAGCATCTGTACAACAAGAGCTGACAATTACAGCCTGCGCGGCGACTTCCACTGCGCCGCCGTCTCCGGGCGAACTCGTCCCCCGGACGCCGGCGGCGCACCCCATTAGAGTCGCCGCGGCAGGGCGCTGACAAGCAGCCCGCGTGGCCGCGCCGACGATTCATCCGCTCGCGTACAGCCCGGGGACGGCGCGGCGCGGCGCGGCGTGGCCCACGCGGAGGCGTTAAAAAACAAACACGAGGCGCGCCATTCATTAGCCTCCAACCGCAAAGGCTCCTCCCGAGCAGTTTACACTGAAGCCGCGTGGCGTTGCGGAGAGGAGGCTGCCGCCCGTGTTTTTGCAGGTCACGTCAAAGCAGATTCCGCCAAGGCCGACAAGGTGGGTTTGCCAAGTGCCAATCACGTCAGACAGATTAAACGTATACTAACCACAATCGTTTGTGAACGGTGCGCTACGTTGAATTTGTTTGATTGAACTTGCCGGTGTTAAGACCACATCTTATATGATCTGTTGTTTTATTTTCAAATTTGCTGTACACCTCAGATGGATTTTGGGGAAATGATCCAATTCCTCTGCACCTCATAGAGGAAATCCCTAGTTTTTTTTTTACCAAGGAAGCCATTTTTCTTTCATATGTTCAGTCTCTAAAATCATCTGAAGGTATTATTAAGACCAAGACAATGACCAAAATGCACATGAATATATTGAAAAAAATCTCTGAAGATCTGACCATATATACCCCACTAGTATAAATACACCAGTACAAACTCTTAATTAGCTTCAACTTAATATACCCAGAATATATATCAACCAGTATTGCTGCAACACTGTAAATTATTTAAAAAATTACTTTCTTAACCTACAAATGATTTTTGATGAGAAGCATATCACCATCTGTGTTCTTTTGCCAACTGAAGTTTTAGTCTTGGGCAAGAAGAAAAATAGACTGAAATTCCTTAAATCACCCACGCTGTAACCACCGCTAATGTCTTCATCCTACTCTGTCTCATGTCCCTTTACCATCCTTCATCCTTTTACTTGCATTTTTTTGATCTTTTAAGCCAATAAAATCTCAAACCTGAACACTCAAGACACCCGGTCCTCATAAACCCTCAGACCATTTAACCACTTGCCCTGCGAAGTTCTTTCAAGGAAAGTTCTAAAAAAACGGCCAATAAAGTATTAAAACTTTGAAGTCGATGGAGGGATTTACCCAGAATTCCTTCACAGTGAAACGCTGTCGCTCCTGTTAGAACTGGGGCTCCTCTTTTGAGGTTGAACACAAAGAGACTGCAACCTCAGGACTTCCCCCACGCAGCTGTGAAGCCAAATCTACGCATTTATAGATTAATTGAGGTTGTAAGTGGGTTCCCTTATCTATCAGGGATCTTGAAAGACCTGAGACAAAAAAAATAAATAAATAAAAAAAACTTTTGTGGATTACGATATGTGGAACAGCTGCTCTCCCTTGTAAAGTACTTACAGCGCAGAGAACGACTTGTTCCGGCACGCTAACGACCTTAGCGAGGATAAGAAGGCTGATCCGCCAGTGTTAGGCTCATTATTGTTGGAGGGGATTTTGAGGAGCTTTTCGTGTCTGGGCTGGGACCGATGTCTCTCTGGGCTAGTTTTAGCTTACCTGGGGCTCACTGGGAGCTCCCTGTAATGTGTAAAGTTATCAAGAACCGACAAACACAGGAAAAAAGGCAGCAAGCCATGCCAAACCCACGGAGGTTTCTGGCTCCGGCTTTGTGCGCGGGTTTTAGCGTCCGCCGTGCTGATGGAGACAAAGGGAAGCCTGTAAAGAGCTGGCGGGGTAACTACGAGGGGGTCTGGTCGGGCCATGGCAGGCGCTCAGGCTGTGGTGACGGGGATGGGGACGGGGACGGGGGGGGGGAGTGTGTGGTCAGGGAGCCATGTCCCAGACCAGCTTCATAAGAGACAGGGAAAGTGGGAGCTGGGGTAAACCACAGCTTGTGTTCAACACATGGCTTCTGTCTTTGTTTCGCCTGCCCTGCCTAGGCAAGTGAACATCAATACGTACACGCGTGTGCACATACACACAAATACGCTCACACTCACACACAGACACACGCTCACACGCACACGCACACACACACACGCACAAGCACATACACACACACTGACATACAAACACGCACAAACACACACACATGCACACGCACACATACACACAAATACGCTCACACGCACACACACAAGCACATACGCACAAATACGCTCACATGCATACCCATGCACACCCACATACACACACACTGACATACACACATGCACACGCACACATACACACAAATACGCTCACACTCACACAGACACACTCAAAAAAAGACACACACATGCATGCACACGCACACACATGCAGACGCACACATACGCTCACAAACAAACACGCACACACAGTGTGTGTTTCATTTTTTTAAACTATTTTTAAAACAAAAACATGCAGCATGGCAGCCCATAATTTACTGCCTTAGAGTGCCTTCCAAATCAATTGGTAAGCCTCATGAAAGGTATTTCCTGTCTGATGCAATGTTTAGCATTTAAGAGATTTATGTTGTAAAAATAAAGTCTTGATTTTTCATAAACGTGTTACATTCTAAAATGGTCGTTTGCAATGTAATAACTTATGCACTGCATTAACGCAATCATATTTCACATTGTGTGACTATATTCCCCCCACTTGGTCTTGTTATAAACCTAATGCACATATTACCGTGAAACCAGAACAGCGTATATAATTTAAAGTCTTCATTTGGATTATCAATACATATTAATCACCAAACGAGCCAATGAATAAATCTGATGCATAAGGTTACTGAGATGGTCTGGACTCAATAAGACCACGCAATGAAGAGAGAGAGAGAGAGAGAGAGAGAGAGCGAGAGAGAGAGAGAGAGAGAGAGAGAGAGAGAGAGAGAGAGAGAGAGA
>JAOYSI010000028.1:1345535-1366365 GCA_025775065.1 Hiodon alosoides | reverse complement strand
CTGGCACTCTTAAGGTATTGGTAATTAATTTTTGTTTAAAAACTTTAAATGGCTTTTTTTGTCACGTTTCGCCTAAATTCTTTAATTTAAGCCCCCCCCCCCCCCCCCCCCTTTATCATGCCCTGTGCATTATTGATGTCCTTAGTTTAAAGTAATTACAAAATCCAGAGATTTCATTTTACAAATATTTAACAGAAGATAGAACTCCAGGGTGTCAACAATTCCACCACTCACTGACTCCTCTTATTATCAAAACACATCCTTCCTTCATTGTTATTCTCTCTTTCAATATATTTACTTTTCCTTCCCATATCCTCATCCAGGACTACCGAGACACAAATTCAGAAAACAGAAGTTTTTTGCACCTGTCTGACTAAGGGGAATAAAGTAATAACTTTTAGAAAACAAAACTGTCAAAGATACTCATAAACCTGTAGTAGTTTTTTTTTTGCAAGTGATTCTTTGGCATGGATTCCAGTGTCAAGATTATTCCTGTAGTCTTTTATGAGGTTACAGTTTATCTGAGGGGGGATTTTTGTTTTAAATTTCCTTAGGCACTTTGGATCCCATTGCTTTTGAGTGTGAAGTTTGAAACACAAATGTTTAATTGGATGAGGTGATGAAATGAATACTACCAATAATAGTTTTAATAGTTTTAATAATAGAAAAAAGTTAAATATATGTTTAAAATGTTCAAAATAAAAAGATTGTGCTAATGATGTCCAAAAAGTTAAATTTCAAGTTGCCGCCTTAATTTGGTTTGCTTTCAGAAACCTCTTCCTTGCAAGAGGCCATACAAGTCACCGAGGTCTGTCTTTTGTTCCAGAAAAATTATTAAACTTCCACAAATCCGAATATTCATATAAACTCAATGGTGTGAATATTTTTAACCCTGTGGGTTTTTATGCTTTATTATTTGTTAAAATTACTTAAAATGCGATTGTCCTGGGTGTTGGTTTGTATGGCATGTGAGAGCGCCCTGCGATGAGAACCCAGCCCAGCTTGTGAAATACCCCCCACCCACTCCCCTCCAAAAAAATAAAAATAAAAATTGCAAGCACACACACACACACACACACACACACAAACAAAATAAGACCGTAAACAAAATGGCTTTCACACGGAGTGTGGCCAGACTGGCGATGATGTGTACTTGGCAGCAACCTCAGAGGCTATACTTGAGAAGTGAAATCTGGTCTGTGTCACCCAGCTTACAGCCAGGTCTTCAAGTTGCACCCAACTGTGCTGAAGCCAAGCGCTTCATGCCCATCGTTAGCTGCATCTTAAGCCAACTTTCAGCTTTCATTTCCCTTTTTAAGCTCAGAGCCAGACTCTACTGCGCAGAGGCTGTACAGTCTGTATCTGTTTGCACAAAGTAACAAATAAAACACTCCAGAAAATAAATGAAGTGTATGGAACTTCGTGTTCACCTGAAAATATCTCCATCTTCTTTGACATCCGTGGGTTTTTTTATAAAAAATATTTTTTTTACATTTTTTTAATTCACGGTTCGGTTTCATGTATGTATAATAGATGTGTTAGTTCCCTAAACGCCCAATATGTCGAGAAGCTGCTCGGGCTCAGATGAGCTCGGCAGTCAACAACAATTAAATCCGCCGTTTTCACTTTCAGAAGGACTGGGGCTGAAATAAAGCGATGCAGTATTATACAACACGTGGTATGGTAACAGCCTACATATACATATACAACAGGGAAACATTTATAGTTATTAGATGTATGGCTAGACATTGCAAGAATATTATAGCTCACTATAGTCCGGTCTGTATGGATTTGCATTTTGCAGAACTGAACAGTCTAAGAAACATGAATTTATCGGCAAATATTGGACTTTAACAAAAACTTAAGGACGTAATTATTCTGCTTCGTCTATGGACTATATCGAAATGTTGGCAGCCCCAATTCGGTGTTTGGTCAATTAGAGTCTGTTTTTAAAGAAATAATGTTGAAACAATGATTTTAGTAAAAAGGATTCTGTCCATTTTTTCGGTATTTATTCTTTCGAGTCGTCTAATTTTCGATCAGCTACACTTAGATTAGTAAAGATCACCGCTTTCACGAATTAATATAAGCATACTGTGTATTTACTTATTTACTTAAGTGGGAATATTACATTCTATGTTGCTGTGTCTTTTAGAAATCTAAACTAAATAGTCTACTGAAAGGTGAACGACAAAATACAATGCTGTAACAATGCTGTTATGTAAAAAACGTTTTTAAAAATGTTTCTTCTTATTTGGTGTTACTGTTTTTTTTTTATTACTATTTTTATGTTTGTTTCTTAAACTTTGAGTGAAACTAAATTTGAGAATACAAGAGACCAAAGAGTAAACTTCAACAAAACATACGATGCGTTATGCTTCGCAAACCACTAACTTGTAACTGAAAAGTGAACGTGATCATTTTCCTAAAGTATGTAGGTAATACGACACAAAAATAATAATAAAATAAAATGCTATTAAGTACAAATTTATTAGATAGCGATTAGCGGGCATATTACACACTATTACACACATCTTTTAAAACCTAGACACTAAAAATTATTATACAGCGTTAAGATATGTCAATGAAAATATCAAACCACCAACGGTAATCCAAATAATTAAACTAATATGTACTTATTTTTTATTCAAAAAAAATATTAACCATCACAAATTGCAATGATTGCATGTAACGTGCGATGGGTTAATATTGCTCTCATGTGGCACATTCAGTCGCATCAAAAAAATCGTGTAATATATTTACCTGTATATCATTTGTGTGTGACAACGGTAAATCGATTTTGGTACGTCAATGTTGCGCTTACTGTACAGAAATAGACGCGTGAAGTCGAAACAATCTTAAAATAACAAATCATGAAGTTCAAAGTATTAAATATATACTGTGTAGGCTTTATAGGGGTCAGAAATGATTATGACTAGTTAGCCTTCTCTAATGTGGACGTTTAAAATTATTAAAACGAGTTCGTGATTAAAATTCACTGCTTCTAGGCACAACGTGACCTAAATTAACTTTTTTTTATGAGAGATAGGGCCAAAACTGTAGTTCAAAGAAATACATTATCAGTGATAATAAATTATCAGTGCATGATTTCCTTGGTCGAGACTCGATTTGAATTACAAATATTACAGGCATAACCCCTCATGCATGTTTAAACCCTTTCTTGTGACAAAACAGCTTTCTTATTAAATTCCCATGTTCTCCGGAACCTTAAGTGCATTCTACAATTAATCCAGCAGGTGGACACTGATCGTCCCGAGCTCTGAAATACTTTGAGGGCGAGTAGGGTTTTATCTAATTATTAAGTAAAACATATTACAAATTACAAAACCGGATATTTCAACCTTCAACCATTCATCAATTTATTCCAGTAGTAGTATATTCAATTTCAAATTGACGAAAATTTGACAGAAATATCAGTATAGTGGGGTACATTTAATTCAGATGTTTTTCAAATCTTTTACATTTGGTCTTTTAATCAAATAAACGTTAAAAATGAAAAAAAATTTCTAATAGAAAATGATCGAATTAAAAATAGTGAAACCACGTTTTATTTAAAAAGGTCTACAGGAAATTAGAATTTCAGAATTCTGAATTTAGTGAATATTAAACACCTGAAATAGCCTAGACAAGGATTCACGAGAATATATATATATATATTTACAAAAAGTAGTTTACATTTAAGAGACAGTTAGATTTAAATAATAAGAAAAAATAAAATTTTATCTATATTGAGGCAAATGTATGCTTTTATTTATGACTATATTTTAACTATTAATATATGACACGTATATTGTTGCTAAATTATGTATTGATGTAATTGATGTTGTTTTCATTAGTAATTTCATTATAGCGATATTTGTAAGATTTAAAGAAGGATGATATAAAATATTCAAATTTAACAGAAGTAAGATGACATATTCTCAGTCCCCAAATTTCACAGCAAGGTTAGAGGAATTCGTTTTCTCACCTTTTCAATGGGGCAACGACAAATCCATTTAACCCCAAAATGTTTGACTTGTTATTGTTTATTTTAATAAGGTACAGCATGTGATACTAAAGCTTATGGATTAGTCCAATTTTTTGATGAACAATCAATGGCACTGGGAAAAAAACGAACTGATTAAATTAGAGTACACATTTGCATAATCAAATGTTCTTTTCCCCCCTTCTTCTTTTTCAGTTCAGCTAAGCCCAGAGCGTAGCTTATTCCAGCTCTGGCTCTCCGGTTATACCCTCTCTACCCTGTCAGTAACGGGTCAGTCCGTCAGTCCGCTGTCTGTGCTGTCGCTGCGCATCAGTGTCACTCTCCCCGGTGACAGGCCCCGCCGACGGGTGGAGAGGGTAACCCGCGGTGATGGTGGGCCACTCCAATATGCAAAACAGGACGTCTGGACAATGGCCGAGATGTCAGTGAAGATGCCAGCATTCGCTGGGAGGGAGATTGCGACGGGGGTCACTGGAAATGTATGCAAATTTGACATTTCTAAACTAATTTGCATATTTACACATCAAAGTTTTAAATAATTTTTTTTTTCCTTCCTGTAAAAGGAGTTAAGGGCCTTCTTGATTGGAAACCATAACACCCCCCCCCCCCCACCCCCCCACTTTCTTTTTTGAGCAAACAAGAGTAGCTTTGACATGCCGCTGTCCGTCTTGAGATCAATCTGTCCATCTTGACAGCAATAAAATCATCAGGTCTTTTTGTCCATCCTTTCTTTCCTCCTTTACAAAATGTGGCACAACCTCTGTCTCAGAGTTTCATCAGTGTAAACTGTCACTTACCTGCAAAATAGACATGTCTGAAACTAATGGAAACACAGGTACCTTTTAAAACATTTCCTTGATTTCTAGATTTACCAGGGGAGCTATCGGAGATATCGTTATACTGAAACTCTAGCTAAATGAAACATAATCTGACAACATATACAGAGATGTGTGTTCATTGTTCTTAAAAGTGATAATGTCATGCACATTTTTTAGCAGATGGTTGCATTGTTTTCACATGCAGGTCATCCTCATGTTTGGGTCTTCTATGCCTTTGACATTTTTAGATCGTAATCTCCTGAAAAAAGATATTCATTCACAGATGCATGCCTTGGGGGACTGCATAATGCAATTTTAATTTAGTTTATTGTAATTTAGATTCATTTATGATTCCGGCTTGTCCCAAAATATGAATATGACTCGGTTTTCCATTTGGCCATCATGGGACAGTAGTGGATCCTGTGCGCGTGAAGCCCTTGTAAGATTTATGTTTTTAATCCAGGATGCTTTATAGAGATTCAGATTGCATTGTAATTTGCTGCAGCACCTTTAAGTTGATTGAAAAATACAGTATTCCAAATGCCACATGCACCTGGACAAGGTGCTTGACTGTAATAATGATAATTTTCTGTGCTTCTTCACTTTACATACTGCCACATGGACCATGTGCAACTCCATCTTGCTGTTGTTTACTCAGAGGCCCATACACAGACCAATAGGAACACACACACACACACACACACACACAGTTCCCACACACTGGTGTAATGGTGACACAGACACAAGGCGTCCAGGGAAAGGCTTGATCGCCCAGCTTTGGCAAGTCCAGGCTTGGCTCTTCCACATGATCTGTGCTTGTGGTCTTGGCAGGACCCCCGTCGTCCTCCACTGTCTCTGGCTTCATATTACGCACCTGCAACGGGGGGGCGAGAGGGAGGCCCACTCCCAACTCCCCCGACTTCCCCCCTCTCTGATGTCAGCTGGCTGTGAAAGGCAAGGGCTGATCTGACCAGAGACTCTGATTAAGCACCAACTGGGATCCGGCCAGACCACTGGACCCACGCCACACTGTCCGTGTCTGCGCTGGGCCACCCAGCCAAGATTCACAGGTCCTGCTGGGACCGAGCCTGCTGCGAGCCGCCCGGCCCGAACACACAATCCCGGCCAGTGGGTGGGTGGTGGCTGGTGTTTGTACTACTGAGTTTGTGTGTGTGCGCGCATGTGTGTATGTGTGTGTGTGTGTGTGTGTGTGTGTGTGTGTGTGTGTGTGTGTGTGTGTGTGTGTGTGTGTGTGAATTGGGCTTGTTTCATGAGTTGGCACACCGACAGGTTCCTGCTTAGTTTTTCGCTAGTTTATTTAAAGAATTTATTCATTCCATTAGAGAAAACATGTGATATCATTAATACACTATTATTATTATTATTATTAGTATTACTATTATCATTATTATATTAAATCTGAAAGCTTATGTGGCCAAATCAGCAGGATAGGCACTGATATTGCTTAACACATTAAACCTGCCAAAGGTTTTGTGAAATCATCCTCAGTTTTCTTTTATGATGCTGAATGTGTTTTTAGGGGTTTAATAAATCTAAAAATAACCCAAACCTTTAGATACAAATCAACTCTCTAGACTGCAGAACCGTTTCCATACATAGCACAGACTACATTTTACGCTTTCCTTAACATCTTGACTCTGACATTTACTGTGTAAATGTATTAGGGATTCACTGTCGTTTGTTGATCATTAGATTAACATGGAGGGTCTCTTCACAGCAAGACTGAGCAGGCGAAATGGTAGTGGAATACGGTCATGAAAACATAAATGAGAGTGAAACTAAGTTCAGCCAGAAAAGCACAGATGCACAGGCGACTCTGATGACATATGAAGCCAGGACTGTGGCCAAAACTATTCCAGCAGCCCTTGCTAATGCAAAGCTACTGGCCTACTGCTTCGCAGCTCACTGGAGGAGACAGGCGGCTGCTGTGGCCGTTGGTCAGTTCCCCTCAAACATCACGACAGCCCCAGTGTCGCGTCAGGCTCCTACCCAGCGAAGAGACGTGCTTCGGTAACGTCTGCGCCCCCCCCCCCGGGGAAACCACGACAAGTGGGAACGTGCAATGCTGGACAGCATGGGCGTTGAGAGCTCTTCCGATTGATCCACTTATAGTTTCCTGAAATACACGTCTCCAAATTATAGTAGTCTGTTTGCACGAGCCTGACGTTCTGTGCGTGTTGAGCGTAGCCCAACAGCGTCGTTAAATCAGGGACTTGGGTAAAATATCTGAATTTCAGGACTGTTTAGCCAGCTGTACTTTATCGATACCATGCAGCAACTGGGACAGAGGAAGATCCTGCCGGTTTCTGCTGCCTCTTTCCAGCCAACGTGCATGAGAACATTGCTCCATGGAGTGTGAATACGTCTCCATTTGCTGATGAGAAATTACAACACAATACCATAAAGATTTTTAAAATGTTTTCTTTCTCATGAAGTATGCACTGGGGAAATTCACAGATTTTCACTGCAGAGCAAATTAATAGGGCAGAACCCTACTCTAACACATTTGTTTCAAGTGATCCCCGAGCAGTTAACCAGCGAAATTAACCGTCTGAAATCCGACCGTTATGAATAAGCCCCAATTCCCACGTCCACCTCATTTTACTTTGTCAGTGATGTCCAGATGGGAGGTCAATAACCTCACCCCGGCCTGCCAAGTCAAACTCCCCAGTGGAATCCAAGCCAAAGACGTCTTATCATTCTGCCTAAGCCTTTTCCTCATTCCACTATTATTATCATATTTATTAATACAAAACTATTTATTTTTATTCTGATTCTGTATTTGCGAAGTTGTGTGATGTGCCCTAGGGAAAATTAAGTGACAAAAACAGCCTTAACTAGCACTCCTTTTTTCTATTAATTATTAAGGGAAATTTTGATTCTGTTGATATCCTTTTGACCAATGTTGGGATTTTTATGTAGTGAACCCCCAATATAACCGTAACAACAATTCTTTAATAAAAAAAAACACATGCTCCTGAGAACTTCCTTCTGGTGATTATTGGAGTTTTTAGTGACGTTCAAAGGTCTTCCCGCTTATATGTATCAATGTTGATTTCATTTTTGGTTCATAGGCTCTCCCTTCCAAGTGGAGGGCGACGGCCCACCCAGGGCCCCTGAGGCTCCCTGTGGCCCCAGAGGCCACCCTGGACCCTGACAGAGACCTGCAGTGCCACCAGTCATCTGCTTTTATCCACGTGCCACAAGCCCATCTTTTCTCCTCCGCACCATCGCAATTCACACTGTGGGCCCATACACTATTCATGAGCTCCGTGATATTGTGAACGCTCATTTTCCGAACAGATTGAGTAAATTTTTCTGAATATTAATATGTGTGTGTTCTGGACTGGGGTGTGAGTGACGATGTAAAGGGGAGGTCAGAGTTGAGCGAAAAATTGGAAAACGGAGAACGAGAAGGACGTGCCGCCCACCTTCAGGCAGTGAATGCACCGTCGACCCGCTTTCTCATTTCAAGTGGAAAAACAAACTAATTACGTGGAAATATGATAATGCATTCTGCTTCGGGAGTCGCCAGTTCCCTCTCATTAGGACAATGTAACCTCGCCCGTTCCTTTGCACACACTCCACCACTCATCCCTTCCTCTCCGGTCTTCAGTTTCTCCTCCACTCAGCTAATGTGCCTTATTTCTCCCAGGGAGCGGTGCCCTTTTACGAGCTTTGAACATTAGCGACCAGTCCGGGGCAGTTTGCATCAAAGCCCGGCTCATTTGCATAATTGCCCGACCACTCTTCCTGGGCAGGGAAGGTCATCGTCTCCCTCCCACGATTCCTCTGTAGAGGAGTGCCCATCTCCGACCAGCGCCCTGCCCTCACCTGGTTCCTGGGGCAAAGCTGCAGGCCTTTCCGACCCCAGATCCCATCGTCACTCAATCCCTCCGTCTCCATGTGATCGCGGTAGAAAAGCTGGAGCTTCATCCGTGCTCATTATACTTGACAGGCTTAAGATGATGATGCCAATTGGCCTGCACTGCCCACCAGCATCGCCCACTGTACCAGCATGTCTCAGGGCACTGATACCGGTCCTCACGTTCAGCTGTGTTTCAGAGGGTGGGCTTTTGGAGACTGGGAGCACGATGTCTTTGGCTCGGGCACTGTGTCGGCGTGTTACTTCAAAAGAAAAAAGAACGTGTGAAACGGGAGTGCGAGTGATCCAAGCGTTACAAGAATTAGACCCTTACCTGAACTTCCACGCCCATGCCAAATGGGATCTCGTTTTTTTCGCGTAAACATTGTATACCACAATCAAATCAAACTTCATCACATTGATGGGACAAAAATACACTTTAATCATCTTTCAATCATCGTCTTTCGTCTTCAACCCTCAATTCCACTTTGTGGATGTGCAAAATGAAGACTTTCTCATTACTTGTTTCTTTGTTTACCTAGCTAAGAGCCTCAGAAGATACTGTCATACCTGCTAATTGGAGGTCTTGGAATGCTTTTTAGTGTGACTCTGGAATTAGATCTTGCATCTCTGCCAGCCTGATGGTGTTAAGTGTGTCACGAAAGGGCCCAAAGTTAGATTCCGTGATTAGCTACCGTTTGTTAGATTTTCTCACATGAAGTTGAACGAGTTTTGGAAAGTAAATTCCGCAGCAAAGTAGGCGTTCGCATGGGCCGCACACTTGAAGGAGCACGTTGAACTTCTAACTCGGTTGGCTAATTTAATCAAAAGCTGTGTCTGCCTTTCTCTCGTTAAATAAATACAATTACTTAATAATGGGTCAATAAAAAAGACTGAATTAACTTTGGACTCAAGAAAAGTCAAAGCCGGAGTGTGACAAGACCCTCAGGCTCAGGTGGGCATGTGGCCAAAGTTGTGCCATGCTTGCGTTCCTCTGCAGTCACAACGCAAAGGGTACCAGTCAGAATACATCAGCGGAGAGAGGACATTTGATTAAAATGCAATTAAAAACGCAGCGTAGTTTCTGGCAGTGTCCACCCGGCCAAGATGACAAATAGTTTTATGAGCAGAAAGAACCAGCAACAAACTCATTTAGATTTTTTTTTATTTTTATAAAAGGGACGTGCTTTGCAACAGAAAAGAGAGTCAGAACGGTTCCGTTTAGTGACTGGGTCATTGAATTTCCTGTCATTAGGGAAAACGTTTCTTGCTGTGGCCTTATATTTATTATATTTATTAACCAACTTAACCCACCTAATTAAGGCTTTATGTTATTAAGCCTGTTTTAGGTTTGATAGTTATCAAGTATAAGTTATGACTTTTACAGCCAGAAATGTCTATCAAATGGGCTACATGTCCATATGGTGAAAAGATGACAGGTTTCTTGGAAAGTCTTGCTTGTTTTGCATCATTTTTGTGGAAGATCACTGTTGTTCAAAACTATTTGATATATACTTGACTGCAATACCTCATACTCCATGGTAAAAATAACACAAAAAGAAACACACGCAGCCGCAATTCTAAAGTAAAAGGTCACCCATCTTTAGAAACCCTGAGAAAAAGCTGTTTTTGTTTTTGGATAGAACTACGACAGGCTAATTTCAGCCAGCAGCTTAATCTCTGCAGAGAACAAGTGGCCGTGTTTTGTGTCAGAGCCTCGTTAAACATGCCTCAACACATTCCTGATTGGACGCGGTGGTGGACTAATTAGGACTGACAGGTCTGTGCCGTCAGCTCTGCCCATGTGCGACCGTAATCTGCTGCACTAATCATTGGACACACTCTGCGCACTGAGTCCGTGCTGGGTGTGCACGTGCATGTGACTGTCAGAGAGCGTGCGCTCGTCAGTGTGCGTGGCGGTGCGTCCGTGGGTCAAGAAATGGAGCCGATTCCCAAGGACAAATCACAGCGGTGCATCCGTGGGTCAAGAAATGGAGCCGTTTCCCAAAGGCGAATCATGGCTGTGTGTCCGTGGGTCAAGAAATGGAGCCGTTTCCCGAAGACGAATCACAGCGGTGCGTCCGTGGGTCAGGAAATGGAGCCGTTTCCCGAAGACGAATCAGAGCGGCTTCACCGATATTCCCATGGCCACAGGAATTCCCCTCCACTTTACACAACCTTGTAATTAATAATGACATACTAATGTTAATATTAACGGTCTCGGTTTTTGTTCTTGGGACCATATCCAATCGCTTGTCACTTACTAGTCTTAGCATTTAGTCTTTATTTCCTTTTTGAGGAGTCTCTTTCCTCACTGAACAACAATTGTTGACGAGGTCATGTTTGAAGGTGACCTCCCATTATGCACATTTTGTCCCAATCCAATGAATCACCAACCAATGTCAAGTTTGCATACTATCGATCCAACAAACTCAACCCCAACTCCCAACTATGAGTCTACGCTGGAAGATTCTATGCCAAGGCTCTTGAAGGCCGTACTGGCTACTCACGTTGACCCAATGACCTTTCAATTGACAGTACAGTTTCATTTCTGCATTCGTTTCCACTACCTGCATGTCTTTGGTTTGTAGGTGAACTGTCATATTTGCTGCTGCAAATGTTTAATACTGAGTATAATACCATGTATCATATGATTAATCTTTTCGCAACCAAAGGATCAACATTTCTGAGTCTGTGGTGTTAGAAATATGAGAAATGATGCCCATTTGATCTGTTTTGTGAATGGAGTAGTCATTGGCTCCAAAGTCTTTACAGAACCAAGCCTTTTTTCCCTCTAACATGTGTTATTTAACTCCAGCATTTGGGACCTGTTTCGCAATTGAACAAATATTTACAAGCAGAACCCTTTTCTGGAAAAAAACTTTACTCAAGCATCTGCAGGGGAGGTCAAACTCTCAATACAAGACATAAACACATTTATGCAACATTTATAGGGGGCCACTTCTTAGACTTGACAAGAAATCCTTTGGTTTCAGGCACAGTAAGTTCCAGTCTGAGCAGATAACGGTTTTATCCACATCAAGACAAAGTCAGTGGAAACTTGCAGCAGCATCATTTAACACAGAAAATCTCCTGTCTCCACAACCCCTCCTCCGCAACACTTTACAACATTTTAGGATGGCCGAAGTAACTTGTCTATCAACAAAATGCCCAATGGCTAATGGTGGTCGAATCCATGCTGAGCTTCTGGAGTTTAAGATCGACAGGCGCTTTCTAAATTATTAGTCTTGTTAATCATGGGATGATCACCTTATGTGTAGGCAAGCGCTACAGTTCACTGACTTTATTACTTCATCTTTTGGACTGAGCCCCCTTCTCTTTTTTGGGGTTTTTCCCCCAATTCAGCAATTAGTTGTGCTAATTAGATGTGCTTTATCTTGGCTTGTAGGTGCGAATCCTGCCAGCAAACATGGGAAAGGTGAAGAAGTACGACTGGTATTCTCCAATCTGCCTATCCTCGAACAGCCCATCTCTTTTACACACAGCAGGCCACACAGCAAGCACCAGAGGTACTGTGGCGATTAAATTAGAGACTATCTCTCTTGACGGCAATGCCAGCCTGTAGGCGGCCGGAAAGGCAACAGGGGGTGCTGGTTAGCGACAAGCCGAAAGCAGCCCAGTCATTGGGAAATGTAATGAGTGGTTTTCAAACCTGTGAACATTTTGAAACAGCTTTTACTCACTGAGCCACTCGTTAGGCCCTCTTGACAATTACACTCTAGGCAAGGGAAATTAAAATAATACTCTGGAAAGATTAGAATGTGTTCACAGATTGTTGCCTCTGTTTCTCTCTCCGACTAACAGGAAAAGATCCCTTTTTTCTATAGACAAAGAACGTCAGTCTCAAGAAACTGGCACACCCGCTGTTGTCATGGGTGACGGTTTGACGCAGGCTTACAAGTCCGACTGGACAGTGCCGAGCCCACATGCAGGGCACAGTGAATTCCCATGCACGCTAGTCGTGACTCCCACAGCATTACTCTCGGCGCAGGCGGGCAGCCGGGGGAACGCGGGAACAGGACAACAGACGCACAGACAACACGAGACTTCAGCTCCGTTTCAAACTGTAGGTTTTACATGAGACAGTACTGTGTTTTTTTCTTGAACCATTCCATCGATTGGCATGGACAAAAAAAAAAAAAACAGGATGATTGAATTAAGGTTTGCACTGCTCAGCTAGTCAATACAGTTGAACCACAGGGTAACAAGCATTGACTTGACAGCGAGGAATGTGAGTACGATATTATCAGGGAGGACAATGTTTGTCTAGCAGTTGTTTCTTGGGGAACAGCTACTCTCACTCTGTAATGTTTTTAACGCTGTTTATTTTAGGGAGAAGCCATAGTAATTTTGGGTTTCAATGCATGCTGAGTTAATATAATCTGATTGTTGAGCTTAAGCCTTGTTTCACAAAAGACCAAGGATGGTAAACAATCAAACTTGGTTATCATTATCCAATAATGTGGTTACGGTGTGGCCGTCACCTGGTCCGAGTGCAGATTACATTTGCTGCTGGCTGGAGTCCCATTCATGAATCTGAGGTCAGATCTATTCCACAGAGCGTGCTCACTGTGTGACAACAAGACCGGATTTGATTTTTTCCGATTTTCTGTTTCTCACTACTTCCAGTGCACCAGCTGAATCAACAGTGACTGGCGACGCCTGCCCACTGTAAAACACTCTGGAGCCTCTGCCAGTGCTCAGCCTCGGTACAGAAAGAAGGAAGCAGGCAGAGGTGAAGAGGGCAACTTTCTCTTACAAGTCAGCTGAAATGAGCAGCCCAGCAGGGGAAGAGGTATGCCTTTGTCCCGGAGGTCAGCATGGGGCGAGGAGAAGGTAATGCCTGTCTGTGTGTGTGCGTGCGTGTGTGTTTGTGTGTGTGCGTGTGTTTCCTTTGTGTACTTTTCCCTTTCCCCCAGTACAACGTCTTCTTCCTTTCAGTCTCTCCACGACGCCACAGAAGAATGAAGCCTCTCCGACTCAGTGAACGGGTTCGTTCGATGGATTTTTAAGAAAATGCATTTTCTCCCTTTTGATCCGGTTCCATGAGGACAAATGTACAATTTCAGATCAGAAGCAGTCTCTTTTTTTTTTTCCTGTATTCTCATTCTCTCATTGGTGCATGAGGCATCTGTACAGAGGCCTGAGGTTTTGCCTTCTTTGGGGAATATGAACATCTGGGGTTCTGTGTGCAGGACAGCGGAAGAAAAGGAAAACTCTTGGAACTGCTCAGCAGTTTCCTGCGTTTTGAGGTTAAGCTCTCTCTCTCTCTCTCTCTCTCTCTCTCGCTCTCCCTCTCTCTCTCTCTCTCTCTCTCACTCACTCACTCACTCTCTCACTCTTTCTCTGTCCCCCTTTCTCTACTTTAGGCATTGCAACGTTCACTGTAATGGGCTGGCAGAGAGACAAGCCCTAACAGACATTCAAATAGTGTTTCCTTTTGTTTTCTTTCTCCAGTTTTTCTCTTGTTTTTTTGTTTGTTTGTCTGCTTTGTCACACAGTTGTTCCTTCACGTTCGGATTCGCCGAAGTGGAGTGTAAGCGGTGATTGTGTGGTCACGGATTCTGACTCTCTGGGTGTGGGTTGGTACAGACGCTGGGAGGAAAAGACCACCAAGACACCAGCGGCAGGTATGTGACAACAGCCACACACACTCTCTCCAGCTCTCTGCTCCTGAATGATAAGCTCCCAGGCACCAGTCTATCCAGGAGAGCGTGCGTACGTAGATCCGGGGTCTTACAGAAAAGAACGGAGAGATGGGCTTGGACTAGTTTAATCACAAGACAGAGCACATTCTGGCCCACAGCTTTCTCGGTTTCCTATTCTCTCTCCTTGGGAGCTACCAGAGTCCCTGTTTCGGTTGCCTGTAGTGCAACGAGCATGAATGGAAACACATTCCCATTAATTACTAGCCAGGGGAAGTCTGGAATTTACATCTGGAACAGTTGTATAAAAACTTAAGGGATATTCGTTTTAAGAGCAGACTGGCAACACAATTCAACACAGGTATTCACAGTTTTCTGAGGCAAAATCTTTTGACATCCAGTTTGTCTTTTTATGATATAAGCGCTCACATCTTTTTTTGTATTTTTTTGTATTTTTAAGTTTAGTTGGTTTTTGAACACTTTGACATAAAAGCACAGTACATTTAGGAAACGGTACTCGTCGAAATTTCTGGAATCCCGCTCTGAGCTTCAGTCCATTTAAAAGACATTGTCTTTTGTCAGAAGTGCACAAATTATTTCACAATGGGCAAAAGCTGTCGATTACAATGGGCGGAACTGCGCGACACATAAAGACAATAGCAACGGCAGACATTAGACACCTTGCTGGATTTTACGTCCCCGCATTCCCCCTTGATGGGCGACCTAACAGCCCACGGTCCCTGTAAAACCCTTTATTTGCTGGGTCTCCGGGCCTGTCTTCTCCACTCAGACTCTGATTCACTGACACCTGGAAAGCTGTGTCCTCACTGGTGTGGGGCTGTATAGGAAGTGACAAGGCAGCTGCAGCTCCCCCCCCCCCCCCCCTTTGATCCTTCCACTGATGCCATTCCCAGCACCTTACTGGGGTCACACAGATTAACCCCTCATTTCCTGCAGTACTTTAATGGCCTGTTTTAAAACACTTTGTTTGCAGAATGGGGATGTTAAGTCTGCGGTGATTTAAAAGAATACATTATTTTTAAGTACTTGGAAATATATATATGAATATGACACAACGTGTACATTTTACTTTACTGAACTATTAATCCAAGTTATTTTTGTCCCTTGTGTTATTTAGCATTTGCTGGCCATCGAAATGAAGGGCGAACAAAGACTTTGTTGAACTGTTGAAGCAGAGGACGTCAGACACTTCACTCAGGAGTCATTCTGAGTACTGGAGGAAGTGTCAATAAATTAGAGACTCACACCCCATAGCCCATTCAAGCCGGGTTAGCAGGTAGCCAGCAGGAAAGATCTACCTCCAGATCTACTTTCCCTCGTTCTTTCTTCTCAGATCAGATGTCAAGGACAAAAGTCAAACATCATTTGAAGATGGAGGTTTCAGTCCTCGCTTGGATGACTGTTATGCTGTTGCGTTTCCCTCCAGTCGCCTGGGCCCAGAGTTCTGTGCTGCTCAACTCTGGGCTCCAAGTTGGGCGGGGGCAATCAGTGTACCTGACAGACAGGGAGCTACGGTTCAGTGCCTCCGCTGAGGTGGACTCCTGCAAGGTGGAGGTGGTGCTGAATGAGCCTGTGACCCAACGAGTGGGAAAACTGACACCTCAGGTAGGTAGAAAACACTAGGAAAATCATTATGGCCACATGGAGCAGAAACATAAGGAGAATACTATATTGGATAGGCCTCTTTGATCCTATTCACTTCCTACTGAAGATTTTCTTCTGGGATGCGTTGATGTTTTTCTCCAGGTTTTCAATTGCCACTTCTTACCTGACGAGGTGAAATACATCCATAACGGCAATCCTATGCTGGAGGAGGACACGGTCATGCTGAGAGTCTACAGGTGTGCCGTTTCAAAGTTCCTTTATCTTCCATCCAAGTCAATTTATTTCCTCAAAAATGCACCATTCTGTTGTTCCCAGGACCACACAACTTAGATATTTCGACATGGTCAGTAAGCAATAAGTCAAATGTATTATTTCAGAGCACTGTTTCCATGAAGAGCTAACTGTTTTAAACACATTGCTTTGTTTCATGAAGGTTCACAGATTCTGAGACCTTTATGGAGACCCTCATGCTGAGGGTGAGGGTGATGGAACCCCAGACAAGCCTTATCCAATTAGGAAGTATGCCACTGGAGGTTCCAGAGTTCTACGGTCTGTCCAACGCCATTGACAGCAGGGTACTCATTTTCCAAAAGAGAGCTGAGGTGATCTGCACTGTTCGACTCCTCATCTCTGAAACTGACGTGCCAGCACTAGGACAGCTGGTCACAGACAACCTCTCCAGAGCTCCCCCGAAGATAGATGTCGAGCAGGGATCCGTGTTAAATTCATGGGTAAGAAAAGGTAAGGTGTCTCCTTATCTCTACCTTCATAGCCATACACACTGGTTTCATTATTGTAGAATTTTCACAGATATAAATCATTAATCGATTTAATGAAAAATTTTGCTCACCAATTACAGGGTCAATTGCAGAGAATGGGTTAAGTCTTTAATATGAAGTATTTTTTCCTAATATATTATTCATGCTCATTCTGATTTTCATATGGACGGTTCTGGTAAGTCTTTATTAAAACATATAGTTAGCATACTTGATGGGAACTAGAAGGGCCATTTGGTTGAATTTCATATGAAGTATCCAGTGGGGGCCTATGCAACACAGTTCATTAACTGTTGAACAGGTTGCTGCTCATTAATGAAATGGGATTTCAGCATCGATAGCATAGCGGAACTGTAAATCATGCAGTTCTGTGAATGGTATTCCTTTGTATTCGTTTGTATTTGTCGCATTGCTCTTTTTCCAACTCGATTTCCCAGGAAGGCAAACAGGAGTCCCATGTCCTGGGAACAAGGCCTGCGTCCATGGTGTTAAGGAAGTGCGCTTCCTGAAGGCCAGTTGTGAGGAATTCCTAAACTCAGCCATCAAGTACCAGCATCTCAGCCCCCCCTCCCCGGAGATCGATTACATTCCAATCAGGGTGGAGCTTCGGGACCAAACTTCCAGGACGCTGTTGGAGGTATGGTAGCAATGGCCAATGAAAATGAAATAATGATATAGCAATATCTAGTCGAAGAACAGGTATCATCATGTGGATCCATGCCATTTTGCATAAAGACACTATGTGGATGTGTAAAGAAAAGCAGCACAAGAGAGGCTATTCTTGACGTCTGTAGTGTTATTATCCGTGACATAACGTTACAATTTGGGGATATACAGCATTTCCCTGTAATTTCTTGTCCCTGTCTGTGTGCGTCAGACCGAGAGCGCTTGGATCCCGGTGCTTATTCACGGCGCCATGCAAAACCAGCCCCCACAAGCCGCCTTCATGTCCTTGTTCATCCTGGAGGTAGACCAGTTCATTCTCACCCCCCTGACCACTGCGGCTCTTGACGCAAAGGACCACGAAACGCCCCAGGCCCACCTAGTCTTCAATGTGACCAAGTCCCCGCCTGAGGGGTACATCACACACTTGGACGACCACACCAAGCCTGTCACCTCCTTTACCTGGCAAGACCTCAACGAGATGAAGATTGCCTACCAGCCCCCCAATATCAGCTATACTGGCAGGAGAAACTACGAGGTACTACAGTGAGCGTTTGGGCTCTACTTTTTTATTGTGGTAAAACTGTTTCCTGTGATCAAAGATGGACAGGAATGAATGATTTTAATTATAAAATGCAAACAGTGGATCCCCATTACACTACACTGTAATGATGAACCCAACTGTCAGATGACGATGATGCCTCAGTAGTATACCAGGGTACATCCAGCTGATAAAATTGGCATGAAAACTTCTGAAATCTCCCCCCTTTCACTCAAAGTAGTGAATGTGAAATTAATAGCTTGTTTCACACTTGACCATTCAGTATGTTCTGAAAACGCTGTCTGCAATCAACTAAACACGCTAAATTAATTTTAAACTAATCAATATATTAGTTACCAGCTCAAATATTTGCTTTGTTGGAATACTGAAGAATCCGCATGGGGGGAATCTTTATGGCGAAAACAATGGAATGTTTGCCGGGCTTGTTTGATTAGCATTGTACCTTTCCACTTACTTTACAGGTGGAGTTCCAAGCCATTGATAAATCATTTGCGACCAGTCCCCCCATTGTGGTTCACTTTTCAATCAGGAACGCGGAGACAAGAGCCCCTCGGGTCTCCTGGAATATGGGTGTGTTTAACATCAATGTGTGGACATCCTGACCTGCTAATGGCAACCCAGTTGTAGTTTTGCCTTTACATTGACGTCTGCTGAGATTTCCCTTAAATGACACTGCCCGGCAAGGTCCTTAGAGCATTCTGTTGTGCCTGAGTTTACTGCACGAGTAAGTATACTTCGGGAGTGAGTTAACTTAGAAGAGCTGGTGAGAGTTACAACCATGTGGTTGTTTCCAGGGTTGGATCTTCTGGAAGGTCAGTCCAGACCCATCAGCTGGGAGAACTTACAGATTGTGGACAGTGACAACATCGACGCGGTCCACCTGGTAGCTGTGGACGGCCCTTTGCATGGGCGATTGAGTGTTCGAGGTGGGTGGAGCCAAACAGGGTCGCGTAAGTGCTAAATGGAGAAATATGTCGTGGATAAAAGAGTAATAATAATAATATAAATAATAATACTAATAAAATGTATGGTGATAACGCTATGGGCTTCCCTAGTCGGCACTAGAAAAAAGATGGATTATGCATAATAATGGGTGTCTCATTACTTTAGCCCATTTGTCCATTGTAATCCTGAGAGTGCTCCGTTCTGGGGTCCAGACGTTAGCTACGTTTGGTCCATTTCCTCATGTGTGTTTCTCATCCATCGGGGACCAATGGCCGTTTCAGAAAACATATGCAAGGTGGCCTGCATGTGTTTGCTAATCAGGTGTAAAAAAATGCTGTCCGCACTATGCCAGGGGCGCTTTTGCAAAGATGTCGTCGGGATTGGCAGCGTCTGTCCTCTCACTCCACTGCACAGCAAGACGGCCTTTGTTTGCACAGCCCTTGAATGAAGCAGATTGTAACGACTTATGCCATTTCATGCCACTCTGCACAGAGGCCAGATGCACGACATAGGCCCTCTTCCTTGCATATGGAGAGGTACATGGCGAGGAAATTGAGTTTATGCTGCCGTTGCACTGAGGGGTATAAAGAGAGTGCTTTCATAAGGACGCTCAGGGTGCAGGTCATTCAGCATCATAGAATACAATGAAAACAGGTTCTCCGTCCTCCTTAAGGGAAGTCATTTAAAGATCTTTTTCGAATATTGCATTCCAAAAACTCAACGCTTGTCGGTGCGGCACGAAGCGTTGCGTTGGGAGGATGTGGTAGCTTGTTTTTGTGACTTCCTGTCACTTTGGAGTTCTTCCAGTGCTTTAGACCAGCATCGTTCTCCAATTCCACTCCCTCGTGGAAGACCATCTGATCAACAACACCGCCTGCCCAAACAGCAAACCCCGCTCATAGCGTTTCTTTCCTTTTAATTGTTGTTTACAATTTAGAGGAAGCGTATTGATACGTGACCTTTTTGGAGGGGTGGGAGGGGGTCTGTTTCAAGTTTGGCTGACCTTCTTTCTTTAAGGCACCTGTTTGCTCTTTTGCCTAAATAAATTCAGTTCAGTTTCTGGGCTGGCCCAAAACAAAAACATCGTACTGTCTCTGCGGAGGACTTAAGCTGGGACTGGGAATTGCTCACCCTGGACCTCCGACTCAGGGACTCCCACGCTTGGGAGAGTCGCCATTGGGTTGGTCCAACGCCTTTAGCCAAATGGAAATCTGCCTCAGCCTCCACACAGTGTCCTCTGTGTTGGGTACCTGCATTAAGAGCGTTTCCATTTTTTGGGCCTGATGCCCACAGCCACCTTTGGGCCCAATTATCAAGTATTTTTCTCTGTCGGACTTGTGGCTTTTTCCCTTGGTAAAGTTGCTAATTAGGTTTATAGCGAGACCATTCATCACTCAATCTGTCTGGTGACCTTGCCCTTCTGTCTCCCTGGCAAGCGGGATCGGTCCAGCCTCAAACTGGGCTCCAGTACACCAGCCTGGGAGGGACGCCATCTTTCTTTTTTGTTTTCATTGATGGGGGAGAGGACTGGTGGGAGCCAACACGTCTGCCTTAAGGCTAAAGAAAAACTTATTATTTCCCAATTTTGTGTCCAACAAAAGTATATGCCCAGTGTATGTTCCTGTGACTAATTGAAATAATACCACCCCCTCCGGTTTTATAAAAAAAAATTGTGAATAACATCCAATTTACTGTTCTTTTTTTTAAAAAGACGTCCATGGCGACAAAAAAAAAAAACGAAAAAAGCAACAATGTTCAATCTTCAAAAAACAAAAGTCAATTTTATATCTGGTATACAGCTAAAATAGCGGGGGGGGGGGGGGGGGGGGGGGGGGGGGGGGGGGGGGGGGGGGGGGGGGGGGGGGGGGGGGGGGGGGGGGGG
>JAOYSI010000028.1:1327880-1342952 GCA_025775065.1 Hiodon alosoides | reverse complement strand
GTCTACTCTCTTTCTGAACATCTACCAATCTACGTGTGTCTGTGTGTCTGTCTATGTCTCGCTTATGCCTAAGTGATTAAATAAAAGCTACACGAATCGAAAAAAACGATAAAGAAGACGTGCAGGCTGAGTTGGAACAATAGACATCAGTCCACAATGGACAATGAATAGGGGAGCTCCACTGTTTGGGTTTCTGTACACGTCCACGACAGCCGGGTCAGCGGAGGGGACCAACAACGGACTTCAACAGATTCTCTCCTAGCCTGTGGGAAAATCTGACGTGGGGCTGGATGCTAACAGAAATAGGGGAATCGTCTCGGTTCCTAACTTTATCTGTCTCAAGTCAGTCATGCACAAGTAATGGCGGAATCTGAAATAAATTGCTCAGGATGGAAGGGACGGACGATATATGCTTTGCTCGCCTACAAAGTAGAGCATCGATGAAGCAGAAGTTACGTTTTCCTCCAGGACTTTCTCCGCAGGTATATTCTTTCAGTAATATCATACGTGCTTTTAAATACTTTTATTTAGATTTGTTCCGAAATAAGAAACTTGTATTTAATACAGTCGTCGGTTCAGTTGGACCTGACGTTTATTTTGGATTATGACAAAAAAAAAAACCCTTCCGACGTAAGTAATTTTTGTCTTTTTACCATGTTGTTAAATGCCTTACAGCTTGTCAAAATCGGTAAAAAAAAATATATCGGTAAGTGACTGTAAACTTGTTATTGACATATTTTTGGTATTTGTGTGGAGAACTTTAGAGTTCCAATGCACAGTACCTTTTTCAACAAATAAGATTTGTAAAACATGTGAAATCTAAGGAATACAAAAAAAATCATTTTTGTAGTTATTATTTTTATTCGTAGTAATAGTATAAATTTTCACAATAAATCATGATATGTATTGTAATTGTTTTCTGCGTCTTTGCTCATGTGTAATAAATGTGTAAAAGTCAAAGTCAAATATTTGCAGAGCGCCAACAGCAAAATATTCCTTTATGCAGCCTAGCAAGTAACCATGAGGCGAACTTAGTGGCCCCAGCTCTCGCGTTTAAAGCAAACAGTTGTGCGATTGTTGTAGGAGCCTGGGAAAATGTTCCGGGGTCTGGGAGGTGGAGTGTGTTGACGCCAGACTCTCTTGTTAAAGAGACTTCTGTGCTCTCAGACGTTATTGTCATGGTAATGAGCGCCATCACGTTGTTGAACTTGATGTTGACTTTTTTTCTTTGGGACTACATTTTTCTCGGTCACTTGTTTGTGGGAAAATCTTCTCTCGAGCAACAGTGTGAAATTAATTAATCAGGCTTTTTGGAAGCGGTAACAAAGAGCCGGGAGGATCTTGGTAAGGTACAAAAGATTCAGACATTTTGTTTTGTTTTTTTGAAATGACGGTATTTTACTAAGCAGAGATAAATTCTTGTAAAACAAAAAAAGATATAGCTAGGCTATAAAAAAGATATATACATTTATGCATTTTTAGATTAATTAAATACCCAAATTTTCACTTGAAAAGTTCCTTTAGAAGGTCATATCCTCTGTGAATATGCCTGGTTTTCCACACTACACCGCGCGTGTAATACATTTTGGAAACTGTGAATGTTGTCCACGTAATAACCCATGCAAGCAGGCAAAGATTTGTATTTGATAGCTGTCATTGGGGTCATGCTTTGTGATTTGAATTTCAGTACCCACAGGAGCTTAAGTGTTACAGTGAACACAGCATTTCCAGAACTGTTGAGGATGAGTGTGTGTGTGTGTGTGTGTGTGTGTGTGTGTGTGTGTGTGTGTGTGTGTGTGTGTGTGTGTGTGTGTGTGTGTGTGTAGATTTTTAAGATTTGCGATAAGCTTCACTTGTATTCAATTTAATCCAATTTGTTAAATATCCTGGTAATCTCTGAGATTTTAAGGCACTTTATTTTCTCACATATTTGCCATGTATTCGTGGTCTTTTCGTTTGTCTATATTTGAATAGCTTCTCCTTGTTTTATCGGAGCGAGGGTTGATCTGCAGAGTTTTATGTACGTATTTTTCAGGCAACAGGTGCTGAGAAAGATGGGCGGTATTTTAAGCACTAGAGGTAAATTAATTCATTTTGCAGTTAATTAGAAACTGAAGTAAAGTGTGCCGAATGTTAATTTTTTTTTTGCATATATCTAGTTCAATTTGAAAATACGAATGAACCCGTATTCATGAATACATAGGCTATATTAAAATATGCCACTCATAGGTAGAAGTGTATTGCGTATTTTTAAGGTTACAATCAATGAATCCTTGACGCTACGGGATACAGAGATTCGCCGCATACGCACAATAGTTATATTGCGGATATTATTTGCCATAAGAAAGCCTTTAGCCTACAAGCATTCAAGCTTTTGGCGACTGAGTTTAGTAATGGACGAATTGGTATGCCACTCGTGTCTGGTGTGTACGACTATTTTAAAAATGTTCTCCCTATGTTTCAGGACCTTGTCAGTGAGATCTTTAAAATAAGTTTATCTTACAAACTATGGCTTATGATGGCGGGTATGCTTCAAAACTTGTAGTCATGTACTAATAATAACGAATAAGTTAGTTTTTTGTTAAAATCTGACATACTTATCTATTCGAAATCCTTCTTGCTTATTTTTTGGTGTGAATTCAGTCATAGTCATTTTGACATTCATGTTGTATCCGCTTACTTAAAATCTAGTGGTGGATGTCGCCATGGCTAAATGTAAAGAATTTTATAAGCATCCATTTATAAGCAGACGTTTTGGATTGCTTCAATCAGAGCAGAGTTGTAATTGAAGTAGGCCTACTTTTGTTTTCAGAGAACCGCCCACAACAGAAAAGATGGCTTCTACATGCGACGGTATTCTGTCACGGTTATGTTGCGCTGATACAGTTAATTGCACTAATACGGTACATTTTCACGTTGAAACAATTTTTGAACCAAATTCATATTTTATATAGACTTTTTAGTGGTATCTGTTTTACTTCTGTGATCGTGCAATGTTCGAAATTTGCCTCTATGATTCAGTGATTTACCCCAAGTCGCCCCTTGCTTTCTTTCAGATTGTTCCTCAAAGTTGGTTCCTCTGAGCATGCTCTGGTCTCATCGTCTTAGAAAAGTGAGACATTTCGTCGATACAGATTTTTAAAAATTCAGTATTATAGATTATTACGTAAATGTAACTAATTATAAGAGCATACGACGTGTGCCCAATAGGCCACAATCACTCATGCCCCACCTGTTGAAATAGTTTTTTAATAATATTATTTATTAAACATATATTTTAAATGCTTTCAGTAATTTCATTGAATGCTTTTAAATAATTATTCGTTTTATTTCGTTAAATTATTGATAAACATTGCTATCTGCAGCGACGCTTCTTTTATGAAAAGATGAAATCATTATCATTTTGTTGACTTGTTGATGAAATCAGCTCTAAAGTCTGTTAAAACTGATAAAAAATAAAAACAACAAGTTAGCATTTTAAAGTTTTCAAATCTTTAATATGACTTGCCACGTCATTTCACTGTTATAAACGGCATTATTACATCTTATGAAAACAATTAAATTGCACGCGCAAAAATCTAATCGATGCGGGATCACTAGAAAACCAGTATATAGCTGCAATAATAAACTTGGCTGTTTGATGCACGCTTATAAAACAAAATAAGAGATTTTGCTTTATCCTACGTAATTGACGTCATCCACATTCAATGTTTAAATACACGCATCAGTGACATCCTTACCTTTAACGGATTAATCCATTAAAGTTATTTTTACAGAAAACGTTGAATTCACCAGTCATTAAAATGAACGAAACGTAGTAGGCCTATATGTAACAAAGTATCGATTTAATCAATGATATAAGCACATATTTACTCGCACGATTGCAACTGAACGTTGAAGGATAACAAAAAAAAAACCGTTTAATTACAAATTAACATTTTTCTATAAACACAACTATATCCTTGCCGATCTCATTGGTTGGAAAGTATACGTTTATAAGAATCTAGATTGAGATATAATTGTATGTATTCTTGTATATATGGAACGTGGACAGGATGTCGTATTCATTGAAATCATGAACGTTTTGAATAGACTTTATTAGACCTTTGTGTCACCACTGAAAACTCGGTGTCTTTTGTGGCTAACGGATTATTACGCAGAGCGTGCGAGCCATGGATATTGTAGATTCGTTTCGAATATAGTCTTGTTCACTTACGATCAACAGTTGAACATTCACGTTAGAGAGCGTAATGAAAAAAGCAGAGTAGAGAAGACATTTTATATTAAAAAGTATCATCTGGCAGTATGATAATATATATGCGAAGATATATCATACCAGGTTTTAAGGTAAAAATAGTTTATGTTCAGTAGAAATGCTTTCCTGTAGACCCACGTTTTTTCCCCCCCCGAGTCCACTGAAATAATTTGGAGATGTTTTCAGCACCATGGCCAGTGCATTTTTTCGTGTAGTTCATAAAACAGACCAATTACGTTGTTAAAGAACTTTACAGCGCTTTTGTTTGCCAAATGCCATTATCCAGGACGACTTTGTATGACGGTTGGATTTAATTAAGGTTGTTAAAATCAAATTATTTTCAGTCGTGCAACTGCAAAGCCAATTCAAACCTGCAAGCGTCCGCTCCACAACGATTTTTTATCTAAAAACTTTTTGTCTAGCGAGGAGTAAGAAAGGTGCTATGTAATGTAATGAAGATTTTGATAAAAATGCGTCACCTGTCGCAGTTCTTCGAGGTGTTCTAGAAGAACCTATTATGCATATCCCTTAAGACCGCACTCGCATATTTTGTATGCATTAGACTGTGTGCTAAATCGGATTTTGCGTCTGTTCTTAAATATTAACATATAATTTCTATGAGCCATTTAAAAATATACTTCATATGGTACTCATCGACCTCACGATTAAACTTCCGAAATCATTACAAAAGAAACGCTTGATTTCTTATTGACTGGGTGAACGAATGTCAGTCATTATTAATATACGATCACGAAACCAGATTATAACTTATCGAGTAACTTTTAACAGACTTTAAAATGTTGACCAATTTATGCAATAAATTACGTGTAGTTTGGCTATGGCCTTTTCAAGTTTAATGTTCTTGTGTGTATCTTTTGAGAACAAAAACTGAATGAAATATGTTTTTTCCGCTCACATCAAATATGTTCTTATAAATCAAATTAAGAATTCAGATATGAAATATGAAATTCTGGTATGAAATCAACTATATATAAAATAGTCTGCGTATAATACCGTCCTAAATTTGAATATAAAAGATTACCAAATAATTTTAAAAAATGTAAGCTTTGTTAACATTATTATTATTATTATTATTATTATTATTATTATTATTATTGTTATTGCAGTTTTTCTTATTATATGTTGGAATTTTAAAGACTTTATAGAGAACATTCTAAAATAGAATTCTAAAATAGATCACCAGAGCAATGCCTGGTTACAATGGTCTGTTCAACGAATGGCCAAATATCAGTATATGTGGAATGAGCCTATATTCTCACATAAGTATTCATGTCAGGCTGTATCTTACTAAAAGGGAGTCACTTGGTCTACTTTTCCTACCAAATATAAATTCATTATTTGCAACGAGATATAGGATTCCAAAGAGAATCGTGGCACAGACTACGTTATTCGAGCGCGCTGCTTTCATTAAAGGTGTGTTTGATCTCTCAGTGGCACGAAGATGGTGCTACTTGTCTAATATTTAGCTCTTGTTTTTAATTGAGGGAAAAATGTCCAGTTTACGTGTCTAGCACAAAGTAAATAAAATAATATTGTGAGCTTGTGTTAAAATAAAATGTAAGCATTTCTCAGCGGTGAATGTACAGAATCGTGGTTTTTAACTGTTATGAACATTGTTTTCGCGGATTTCTTATCATAACAGTAAAATACACTCACAAAAACAACAACAACTTTGTACTCCAAGTAAGAGTAATTGTGGTTAGTGAGCAATTAAAGCGAACTTCCCAAAATACTTGAAAGATTATGGTGAGGATTTATGCATGGTTATTGAGAACCTTTTTACCACCCTTATAATGCACTCCATTATGTGTAGATGTTTTTGTTTCATTTGGAAGATTCCATTTTTGAATGTAAAATGGGGAATAGTCACGTGAAAATGGCGCGCGTCTGCCTTTTTATAGACCATAATAGATGCGCCCGTGCTACTGTATATCCTTATCTATATCGATAATGGCTCAAATATTCAGACTTAAGTTTGCATATTCTGCTTTTTAAAAGAAAGGAAACAAGCTTTACCCAATACATTTTTAATAAGTTATTGTTTATATTTGAAGTATTGCAAAATATAAAATGTATTGTCCATAATACAACTTTTAATGAAAATTGTTTGGTTTGATCTGACACACAAAAACGTTTTGTTATTGCAATAACAAACTGCATTATTTAGATGACGTGTGTTGTAATGTTTTGCCCTTTTTATGCCAATCATTTGTGGGTGGGATTATTTTTTATATTAGCATTGTCGAAACCTACGAAAACGCCCCACAAAAAATACAACGTTAATATGAATAGAATTACATGTAAGGAAACAGAACCTGTCATTGGAATTATTATAATATGTTTCTGTTATACCTCGGTAAACTGGTTAGCTGGATACATACGTGGAAATAAGAAATATACAAGAAATAATTATATCCCATCGAACATTATGGGAACATTCCAATTGAGTTGAACAGGAATTACGTCTCAGTGTGCACGTGTGAGAGCAAGGCCCCAGAGAGCTCTGTACTGTATGTATGGTGGTTTACCAAGTGCCCCTACTAGTCATTCAAATAAGTGTTTTTCTGTGTCGGTGTCTTGTAATTTAAGGGGATCGTCGTATAGTAATCATTATCTTAATTACATTTTTGTATTGATGTAATATTTCTTTGTCGAAGGATTTTGAAAAACATTGAAGTCGTAGTTTTTCGTTAATTCGCAGGCTTTGACAGACTTCGATTTTAAACACAGGAGTAAAGAACGGTTGGCGCCCGAAACATGTATCACTACATAGGAAGTCGCAACGTACTGTCAACTAGCCTCCCCATAAAATGGCCGAAGACATATTTTGGATTTTGCATTCTGCTTTGGCTCGTTCGTTTTCAGCTATCTGAGATTTTTTAACTCATAACTTAGCACGTACCATCCCGAGACGTATCAAAGGAAATATTAGCAGTGTGGATTCTCAAAACAAATCGCTTATAGTAATTTAATCTGGCCTGCTCACAGTGCCTTTCATTATTTACCTACTTCTTGTATATTATCTGTTTTTGATGTTGATAAAAAAAATAAAATAAACAAAACTAATATTCTCAAATAGTGTAGTGATTAACCAATGTATATTTAGTGGCATGACCTAATTCAAGAGGCATCCCTCTTCCCCTCTCAACGACGTTCACCCGTCCACTATAGTAAAAGCGATTTATTATTATGGAACTCGTACAGGGATTAGGGCCGTGTCTGGCGTTTCTCCAGTTGCCCTGCCGTTTGTATCAATAAGCGTGTCTAATGCCGGTGACATCACTGTTCCATTGGTGGTGTGACCCCCGTGGCCTATGGTAGTTACTCCCAACCCAATGAAGCCCCAGCCTCTCCTTGCGACGCAAGTGCGCTTCTCTCATCCCTTTTCTTTTTGAACTCTCGAGTTGGGTCCAATTCAGTCCGTTCGACATCCTCCGGCTGTTATTTGGTGCGGACGTTCGCCGAGGCAAGTGTGGCTCGGGCCTGTGTGGTCGCAAAGACGTGGATAGGCTGCTACAGATGCGTAGTTTTTCTGTTCTTTACTACGCACATAGCAAGGAGACCTCTTATTTTATGCATCTCGACCTTTTGGAGTTTTGGAAATTACAGACACGTGATTCAATTTAAAGTCGTCCTTTTTAACGACTGAACAGAATTCTACAGAAAATGGGATTCTACAGAGGAACGTGAGTACAATGATAGAATATTTAAATTCGGAGAGTTGCTTCAATGTATTCAGTTACCATTTTTATTGGATTAAATTAAAGGGTTGTGGCATGCGACAATGTCGTAAAAACTATCAATTTAAATGTTGTATGACGTTGAACTTGGGAGTCCCTCTAAAAGCTTAAGATTTCATATCGCTTAAAATGTTAGAATTTTAGTAAACGTTGTATTTCCTTGTCATCTGGGTAGTAGTTATCAATACTTTAAAAATTAATAAAAAGTGCATTAAGAAAAATACTTACATTTTATGGCAATAAATTAAAGTCTGTACTTTTCCTACATATCAATTCGTTTTATTTACCGTCGTTGTTCTTGAATCCGCAATACGTAAATGTTTTGTATTATGTAAAGAATCAGTGAGAATATTTTAATATTAATATTTTAACTGATCTTATAATGCCTATAATCGAATACGTTAACCGAAGAAATGAGTCGAGCTCAAATGGAAACTACGTGAAGGTTCACATCGTGCATCGTCGTGTAGCTGTTTAGATTTCGCGTGCCTTGGGATAGGGTGGTCTACAAAGTCAGTCCGACTTAGCTCAACAGAAAATAATTTCATAAGCGTTGGTACCATAACTATAACTAATTGTTTTGTCATAAAATGGCTTAGGCGTGCAAAGAAAAATGTACATTGTGTGGTGATCGCATTCAGTAATCAATAAGATTTCCGAATTTGTCATAAATAATAAATAAATTCACACATACATACGCAAGTACGCTCCTCTAATCGGGTCTGACACTGTAGCGTGTGTGTGGGTCTGAGCTGAGAGCCGTACGCAGACGAATGTTATGGATCCATGTGACCGCGGCATGAACGGATCTGGCGCGCAGCGGTCCCTTTAAGAGACGTGGGTTAGTTTTTCTCTTTGGTTATCTAGCTGTATGAGTTTATGTGATATCATAAAGCTAGAGAACCGAATGTATAAACTAATCTAGAAGACTTCAAGAACCGCCAGTGGAGCGCGGGGAGTCGGATAAGGGGGGAAGTCGAGAGGAAGAGGGAGAGCGCTGGGAAGAGGAGGGAAGGCTGTCCCCGTTTAAAACAACATAAAATGCCGAGGTCGAGATTCCACGCGACGAGATGGTACAACGTAAGAAGTGCTGGAGAAAAGACGGATTCTAATGGCGGGAATAGGAAATATGTGTGGGGTAAAATCCGCTCATATTGCACCGTTTCGTCCGGGGCAGACACCATTCAAACCGAAATCAGGATACGCGACACTGTTAGTAGGAGTCTTTGTAGATCCTGATATTTGGGCCCAATTTAAGTAATATTATTACGTTTCGTCGTAAATGGCTCTAAAGCTGCGGAGAGGGTTACATTGCGTTTTCAAGAAACACTTGTGTTATATAAATTATATAATTATGTTATTGGCGTGTGAATGGGAAGCGATCAGAAATGGTTAAAAAAAAAAAGCGTTTCGCCTGATAGGTGCGTTCCGTGGAGTCATGTGATTTGGCAAGTGGTAATCCTTGTGAGTAGTAGCGTATGTCATGCAATGTGGAACGTAAGGATAACAGTAATGACGTTTCGTCTAAATATGCCTGTAAGGGTGTTATGCTTAGCACATATTTTAATATCTTATTGTTTAAAAAAAGTTGACGACAAATGTTAGTTGACATTCAACTTATTTCCACGTGAAGTTATTCCAAGGCATGAACGTATAAATAATCACAATTTAGATTATTTCAACGAAATTTTGTTGCATTAGTACAAATGTCAAATGAGTCATATACTCCATATGTAGTCTATGTCATGATCAGAAATTGTATGAATATAAATAGTTTTGAATTATATATATATTACAATATATGAATTGTAAATAGTTTTGTTTCCAGAAGTATTAGGTCTAACATAAACATAAATTAATATTTATATGGCCGTAAAAACGATCATTTTCGTACTGATTCAGTGATTCTTTTTAGCTGCTGTAACTTTTAAAGGCTGGTTACTGTCACTGACGACTGTTTATCTGCTTGAGGGTGCCTATAACACTGGGGCCCGCATTTCAATAAATCTGCTCGAGAGTTTATAACTGACGCCCCTGGCTGCTCTCGCTCTGTGGTCTAGTGGGTGAATGGTTCTGAATAAAAGACAAAGGGGAAGAAGACTCTAGGTTTGAATGTCTTAAGGAGGCCCGGGTGAGGATTGACGCGTGTCCGCTATCCTCAAGCAAGCTGCGTGATTTACAGAACCCTGATGCGTTTTTTTTTTTTAACCAGACGTTTCGGACTGAGGCGATGTTGAATTGTCAGTGGGCACCTGGCAGGTCAGACACTTTACTGCAGCATTCAGTGATGTGTCTGTGTTAACAGCAAATCCTGTCCGCTCTGTCCCCATATTTCTGGAGTCTAGCCCTTCTGACAGTCTCCTGCATTTGATACGGCGAGTCCCTTCATGAACGTGTGACACATGGAAGATCTTGAGACTCTGGGCGTTATGCCCATGTGGTGTTCTGTCCTAATGGTTTTCGATTGCCCCTGAACCATTCTTATTGAAAACTGTTTCTAAGGCTTAATCAGGATCAGGTTTGAAATAAGAGAAGTCAACTTCTAAAATATGCAATTAGGTAACTTTTTAACGAAGAAAGTCTGCAAGGAATGTTTTGGCGTCATATAAACATAGCTCAGCCTGTGTATGGGATTCCCCTTTACAATATGAATAGCCTTGTCGTTGTTTTCAATTGAGTTTAGCCGTGTACAAAACAGAATACATACTAACACACAAAACTATGTCATATGTTTCACAACAACAGTGATGCAGAAATTATATTTCTGTAAAGCAACTACATGACATTTTAGTATTGTAGAATCTTTGAAGAAATGCCCTAACCCTAACCCTAACCCTTTTTGGCATACCTCGTTAGGCTTTTAATGGCATCTGCTCTGATTTGTGTTTTGTAACATGTCACTCCTTGTGAGTGATATCCGGTATTAGGGAATATTTAAGAATCAAAGTTATTGAGAAAGAACCAAAAGCTTTATTATTTTAATTGTGGAATCATACTTGATAAATCCCAAGACCAGACCTTAACTATGGACTTAGACTTCTTATTTTAATAAAGCCAGATGCAATCTCACAATCTTTGAACTAGCAATGAATGGTCAGAGTTATGGATTAGGCATAAGAGTAAAATACAGCTAAATAAACTGGACTCCCATGGGAATCAAATATAGTCCGGGCCCAGTCTTAGAGCGCAGTGTCTTAGTCTTAGACTAAAGTCTAATTTTATGTTTTACGTAACTTTAGAATTGACCAGTTATATATTGCATTCCAATGAAGGACAAGGAAATGTGTCATTAAAAAAATGTGCACACACCAATACAATTAATACAGGACACGCTCTCTTGTTCACGTTTAAACATAACTTGGATACTCCTTTTGGCCTGGTGTCCATTTGGCTTTGATGTATATTGTAGGTTAGAAGTTTTGTTTCTAGGGTTCACACAGTGGTTGGTGTTTGGTGGCCCATTAAATGTTGTGGATGTATTTGGAAATTATGGTGCATGGTTTGCTAAAATGAAGCCCTGTTTCAGTCCTCACTGGCTCCATGCCGGTTTATTAGAGTGGGTTTGGAATATCTTTGGCTTGTTTTTTTAAAACTACATACACTACGTTTTTTTTTGACTACATAAAAGGACCGGGTTTTGCACTAAAATATACCATCACATTGCTCTGGCCAGAGGGTTGGGATTCAGACAGCAGCTGTGGCCCCAGTAAAATCACATTCAGCGTTGAGTTGAGAGAGAAAAAAAACAAATATTTATAAATACATTGCATACTCAAATATTTTAGATGTTGCACAACAATTGCATAGCCTCAACACGGCAATCTGTTCTATTCCATCAAGTTGGTTTGCGTTGCATAGCCTCAGATTATTATTCCTGTATTACTTCCTGTAGTATTCCTATAGCAACCACATGTCTCGTAAGGTTAGTTTAGTTAATGCTAAAATGTTTTCTAGGCCCACTTTCATGATGTTCATATGTGAGACTGCTCTGCCCTGCTTCATCAGGCTTGTCTCCAAAGTAAGGAACAACAGAAAACCAAATAAAATTAACACGTCTAACTTAGCTGTAAATCTAATTAACGTTTACACTTAATGTAAAATAATAATAATACTGCTGCTGGTGGCGGTGTTTGCTTGTCTTTTTCTGTAATAACTGGGCCACTCGAGTTAGTTCCTTATTAGGAAATAAGGACTAAATTCAGGACTAGATTCGAGTTGCTAGTTTCTTACTGGCTAATTTATTTGTGTCCACACAATAACTGTTTTAATTGTTCACCTGAAAAACCGTTAACTTCTTTTTTCCCCAACTAGTAAAATCTGAATTTGGTAGCTTAGCAACAGCCTCCACACCGTGGAATCGAAATAAAGGCAGTGTAAGCAGAAGATGCGGCTGCTAAACCTCGGCGAGGCGCACTCTTGAAATATGTGACGAGACGTATTTATGTTGCATGAAATACTAAACACTCTGGGCGACATTTTAACTCTGTAGAATTCTGAAAAGGAGCTAAATCGAGCAACGAAAGTCAACCGTGTATTGGTGGTAAAACTTAAATGTTATCAAACTCAAAACTCAATATTTCCTGGTTTATTGTCAGGAAACGTTTTCTTCCACTAAATTCAATGCACTGGTTAGACGACTTAATGACTATGAAGAAATCATCTTGGCATTTCTTGTCTAAATTTATTCAGTTATAGCATTGCAATCCAGTAAAATCAACACATCAAGACTTGACAGTATTATGACAGTATGGTTTTTGAGATAATCATTACGATATTTTTGGTATGGACCAGTAAAATGAGTTGAAACTATTATCCACTTGTGGAAATAAAATGCAAATCATAAACATATGTTTTTAATTTATGAATAGATTCATGTAAGTATCTCGTGAATAGCATGTGTAAAACTTGATTTATCTGAATTAAAAAAAAAACATTTAAAAGGACATTCATTGATTTATACTGTTGTTTGTTTGTGTTGTTTGTTCATGTTGGGGGAATCAACTAAAAAAAGTAAATGTTATGGGTTTTATGTTATTTTGTTATGGGAAATTTTGGGCTATTTTTCTATTAATTATTGATTAATAGCACATTAACTCTCCGCGAAAAGGTATTTGTATTTTTAAAAATACAGGTTTCAACGACCGATGGATATATTCACAAACGGCTTTGTATTTATTCAAAAGAGGCCTTTATATTTTAGAAAAAGGAATATTTTAATGTGCTCATTAGTGGTATGTCTACAAAGAAATTTGACGTCTTACAGTATATAGGCGTTGTAAATATGTATTTTCAGCGATAATTTTCGAATCGGATGTACGGGTCGCTTAAACATTAACAAGATAAACCACCCTTTCGTTCGTTTGTACGCATTGTCCTTTTTAAAAATTGTTCTTGGGTTTTTGTCAAACCTTTTTGGATTTGTGTTTTTGAACAGTAAATAACACTCGTTTTTTAAAATCCTGTCATGGGTTTAATTCAGAGTGAAATTTTGGGTATGGGTGGTAATGTTCTGACGACGTTGTTCTCATCTCTGTTATTGGCATATATAAATAGTTAATTGAATCTTTAATGTCATTCCGTTTTGTGACGTTGCAATTCGTAGTGGAAGTAATAATAATAATTTCGGGATTTGTTCGTCACCAAACCACCGCCAAAAAAGCACACATGGTGTCTTTATTGTCAATAATACTCACAATTTTATTATTATTCATTTTCTGTGAGCTTCGACGGTAATATGTTTCTTTTTATGTTTGTTATTTTATTAATTTTTATTAGTCACTAGCCATAAACATGAAAAAACACGTGTTTAACATTTATAATGCCATAGTAAATATTTTATAGTACACCTCTGATCTGCTCGAGCTATCGGATATATTGGAATCAGGTCGTAGGTGATGTCTGAGATTAAGGTTACTGATGTGTTTAGGCGAATTATGAATTTATCTAAATAACTTATTTGGTAGCATCGTGTAAACGGTGTATTTTTTGACTGACAGATTTAACTATTTGATGAAAGAAGCAGGTGGGCACTTTGTGATGTGTCATGTCTGCCTTATAGCCTTTAGAGCAGTGAAACTCATTTCCACACTGCAAGGAATTGGATGATCAGTTGTTAGAGAGGTGCATTGAAATACCAGCTAGGGCAGAGCAATTGTATCATTAATAAAAAAAGCACATTTGATTAAATATATACAGTGAGCGTGAACTGAAGAAAATCACTTTCAAGAATTGAGCTTGGACTAAGTCATGTATAAAATAATCGATAGAGCTTTTCATAATTATACATCAGCTACACCAAAAAGTCCAATATAATAAGAGAAGTTTTGGGGGGAAGTTCTGAGGAAAATATTTCCTGTTGTTTTATTATATTTGTATTGATTGTTCAAAAAGAATTATGGAATTGGGCACTGGCAACATGTGAATCGGTTTCTTTCTGGATAACTCTAGATAATTTCTATATTTCGAACCCTCTTGAACACCCCTATAATAAATATGTGAGATTGCTTTTATGCCAGATGAGAGAGAGAGAAATTATGGGTGGGGATGTTAAAATATTTTTAACGTGTACAAAACCATGCATCAAACCAAACCACCATCTTTACACAGCAACAGCTGTTTTGTGTTCAAACCAAACCACCATCTTTACACAGAAACAGCTGTTTTGTATTACTGTGCTCCCCCCCCCCGCCTTGCCATGGAGATCTACAGTGACAGCGCAGTCTCAGTTTTTAAGCTCTGACTTTGGTGTTTCAGGGAATTGTGGAGCGCCGTTAACAACCCGCCGGGGCCAGAATACCGAAATAAAGCCTCCCGAAACCCCGCAGCACTGAGTGAGGTCCCAATGACCTCTCCTGGGGATCCGTCAGGTGGCCGTCATGCACAGGTGAGAAGACCGTGTAACCGCATGCATTGCAGTGCACTGCGCCAGACCATCGTCGGTTAAACGCAGGCTAATTCCAGCACTGCGCCAGACCATCGCCGGTTAAACGCAGGCTAATTCCAGCACTGCGCCAGACCATCGTCGGTTAAACGCAGGCTAATTCCAGCACTGCGCCA